>KB670114.1:280813-388983 GCA_000349105.1 Anopheles epiroticus | reverse complement strand
GGAAATGACCGTTAGCTGAAAGTTTTCAAGGGACATGTGAAATATTTCCGTTGCTATTGTACCCTATCTAATTGTGTGCAGGAAATATTGCCAGCTTGCCGTTGTACACAGGCAAAAAGCAAATAAATAGCAAATTTGATCGAAAAATGGTAAAATTATTAATTTATTATTTATTTTAATGCGTATTAAGATAACCTTGCGCATTCATAATTTGATGGCGCTGCGCTGGTATTGAAAAACGTTTCTTATGTATTGATTTCTTTCTGTTTTTGAACTAGCGTATGATAATAAACCATTATGAAAGGATTGAAGAAAATATATTTCCTTTACGTTAAAATTAGCCGTCATACGTAACGTACTACAGAACATATAAAAGCTAGGATTAACATTCCTTTATGTCCTTCAAAGATATTTTTTTCTTCGAACTTACAACAAGACCATAATGGTTGAAATTAATTGTTTATAATACATAAAGCAAATTTGTTTGTTAGGCTACTACGATCCGTAAAGCTGGAAGACATTTCCTTATACCAATCATGGAAGGGCATTTTATCCCGGGTGTACTCGAACGATGAAATCAATGTCAGTCCAGGGATCCATTCATCCAATCAAGCTTCTGTATAGAAATGTAAATTGATAATCAGCTAATTAATCTTACTTTAGCCAAACATTACAACGCATACTAGCACATTTTGCTTGATAATTTCAACAAAAAATCTCTAAAATTTAAACTTTTAGGAGCAAAAAAACTTATTTTTACTCCGTAGTTACGGGACCTTATTGCTAGTTAAAGAAAATTATATATTTCTGAGTTTTTAAAGTTTTGTTTCATTTGGTAGAGAAGGTCAAGATGTAATGCTAATTTATTTTTTAATTTTGTAAGGAAATAATAATAACCAAAAGCATACTTTTTCAGAAATGCAACGAAATAAGGTTGGAATTTTTCACATAGGAAAGTTTGTAGCTGTTTTAGCTTAATTTTATTTAACCTTGAAAATTATAGATTAAAGCGTTAAAATCCTTTTACAGAGAAATGGGTTAAAAAAACAATTTTTAGTAAGTAGAGTTAATGTAAAGGGTTTCAAGAAATCTTTTGAATTTAATTAAAATAATGTTTATGTAATTTGCCTTTTGTTGCAATCGTCAGAATAAGTTATTTTGTTCAACAAATAGAATAAATACATGGAATATTAAACAGCATCCAATAAATGCAAACAAAGCGTTGAGATCCTATGGGCCGTAATGCTCACACTGAAGTCACTGAACAAAATCAATCGACCCGATGGGAATGTAGTGAAGGGACGCACGAACTCGACCTACCGACCAACTGACTGACCGAACGAACGGGATCGTAAGTAGATCGAAATGGAAAGAAGTGGAGAGAAGTGAACAAAACATCCAGCCGGCTACAATTTTCACTTTCATCAAACTCCAACCATACCGAACGTCACCTTCTCCCGTGCCCCGTCGTGACAAGATCCGTCCGGGTCTGGCGGTTCCTCGACCGTCGAATGTCATGCGGTCCGAGAGGGCACAACAAAACGGACGGGCAGCATTATTTCTCCCCGCAAGACGCCAATAATTGCCCTCGTCACGTTTTTATGCTCTTTCGCTGCCCCTCTCCCGCCCACCTTTGGTCCACCGGCCTCGGTGACCGAGACTGGGGCGAGACTCTTTCTCCACTCCGGTGTGTGCATTGCGCAGTGTCCGGTGCAGCTTTGTGTTTACTTTCCCCACCATGGGAGAGCCCTTTTCGTGTGCGTTCCAATTGTGGGGCGCGCGGTGCGTTCGCTGTCCCATAGCCCTTACCCGGGCGTTTGTGTGTACAGAACGGAGAAATTGTGTCAAAAAAAAGCAGAGATTAAGAGGGAACGGACAGAGTGAAGGAAAGCTAAAAGGTCTAATGGGATAAAATAACTATATTAATTTATGTTTAGCTTCAATCTAATTATTCAAATATTAATTTGAACAATTCGATTGAATTTGAGAGGACAAACATGTTGCATGCAAAAAAAAGGGTTTTCTCTGTTTCCGCCCGGGATCGAACCGGGGGCCTTCCGCGTGTTAGGCGGATGTGATAACCACTACACCACGGAAACATGTGTTGGTGAGCGAGTCGTATTCGCAACAGCTTAGCTTAATTTTAAAAGAAACTCCATTTATTCCTAATTTTTCGTTACAAGTCAACATAATTTAATTTTTTAATAAAATTTTGTGCGATTACTTTGACCACATTTATATTTTTAGATTCCCAAGAGAGCATACCCCGTCGGTGTCTGCACTGATAGATAGCCACAGCCAGAGCCGGACAACAACTCGCAGTCTGGTTTGCGATTATTCTCCCACCGTCATCTTTTCATACCGCTATTCTCCCGGTCACTCGGACACGATAAGAGGCATAGGGCGGACATTTAATAAAGCCTGGGACACCGGGGCGGCACGGCCCGTTGAAATCGAACCATCATCATTCACACAACAACCATTTGTCAGTCGCCGGTTGCAAGCCGTCGTGCACGAGAAGAGTCCACGCGTACCACTTAATAAACCAAGTTTAGCGAACCACAGGCAGGGTGGGCTTACATTACAGCCATTTCACGATGGTAAAAAGGGAGAAGCAGATTTTGCTGCTACTGCTATGCTTTCTGGTTGGTATCATCCGGGCTTCGCCGACCGGTTCGAAGCAACAATCCCGTCGCCAGTGTGGCTATGAGGTGAGAAGTAAGCAAAAGTGTTGGGCGAAAGTGTGATCGATGGAATTGTTGTCAGCTGTATATGGGTTGTGACTCTGTGATTTTTCCTTGCAATAGGGTTGTCCGAACGTGAAGGAAAATATGCTGAACGTGCACCTGGTCGCCCATACGCACGATGACGTTGGATGGCTTAAAACGGTGGATCAATACTACTATGGAAGTGAGTTTGACGAGTTATGAGGAAGTTTAAATATTGGAACTACTACCTGTTAAATTCTACAGGTAGAAGCAGCATCCAGAAGGCAGGCGTTCAGTACATTCTCGACTCGGTGATCCAGGAGTTGCTGAAGGATCCCGCGCGAAGGTTCATATTCGTCGAGTCGGCCTTCCTGCACAAGTGGTACACGGAGCAGACGGTGGAGATGCGCCAAACGGTGCAGGAGCTGGTCGCTGAGGGACGGCTCGAGTTTATCGGTGGTGCCTGGAGCATGAATGATGAGGCAGCCGTCCACTATCAGAGCGTCATCGATCAGTTTGCGTGGGGCTTAAGATTTTTGAACGATACGTTCGGCGAGTGCGGTCGTCCGAGGGCGGGCTGGCAGATCGATCCGTTCGGGCACTCGCGGGAGCAAGGGTCACTGTTCGTGCAGATGGGCTACGATGGGCTGTTCCAGGGTCGGTTGGACTTTCAGGACAAGAGCAACCGTATCGCTAAGCAAACGATGGAGATGATGTGGAGGACGAGCGATAGTTTGGACGGGAGCGATCTGTTTACCAGCGGTCTATACTACATCTATGCACCGCCGCCCGGCTTCTGCTTCGATGTGCTGTGCAACGATGATCCCATCATTGATGGACCATACTCGACGGATAACAATGTGAAGGAGAAGGTAGGTCTCTTTATGGGTAGCTAAAAATAGGGTTTGGTGAAATATTTGTTTTTGTATTCCTAGGTTGACCTGTTTCTGGACACCGTTCACAACATGTCTAAAACATTCTTGACCAACAATATCATTCTTACCATGGGTGAAGACTTCCACTATCAGGATGCGAACATGTGGTTTAAGAATCTGGACAAACTAATCAGGTAAAGGGAGTTATAATACTTATGGTTTTAGCTGCTACCATGAATGTTCTGAATCTTGCCATTACAACTAGGTACACAAATGAACGGCAATCAGCAGGATCTACGGTGAACGTGTTCTACTCTACGCCTTCCTGCTATCTAAAATCAGTTAACGAAGCACAAGTCGAATGGCCCACCAAGTCTGATGACTTCTTCCCTTACGCATCGGATCCTACTGCCTTCTGGACGGGATACTTCACCTCCAGACCAACGCAGAAGCGCTACGAACGTGAGGGAAACCATTTCCTGCAAGTGTGCAAGCAGCTTTCCGCTATTGCTCCGGTGAAGGAAGCATTCTACGAGCCCCATCTTACGGCCCTGCGCGAGGTGATGGGAGTGATGCAGCATCATGACGCGATCACCGGTACGGAGAAGCAGCATGTGGCCGATGACTACGCACGGATGCTGTACGAGGGCTTTGAGGCTTGCAGTGCCAACACGCGATCAGTTCTGAATCAACTGACTGGAGAGCGAGATGACTTCAAGTTTGATTGGGGATACTGTAAGGAGGCGAATGTGAGTGCTTGTGCGATCACGGAGGGTGCGAACAGCTTGGTGGTGTTGTTGTACAACCCTCTTGGACGTAGCTCGAATGACTTCGTGAGACTGCCGGTAAAGGATGGAGTCTATCTGGTGAGGAACGATCGTGGACAAACGGTTCGATCAACATTGATTCCGATTGCAAGCTCGGTGGTGGATCTTCCGTTCCGTGAAAGCGAGGCCACTCATGAGCTTGTGTTCCAAGGGGAAAATATCGCTCCGGTGGGTTACAAGTCGTATTACGTGTCAAAGGAAGAGTCCAAGCAATCCTCGTCTGCAGAAATGCGTCAGGAGGACAACGTGAGCATTGGAAATGAGTATCTGACGGTTCATTTCGACGAAAACGGCTTCATGAGTTCGATCACGGTCGATGGAGACAATCATCCATTGAAGCAGAACTTCCTGTATTACGAAGGAGCGTACGGCAACAACGAGGAGTTCCGCAACCGATCTTCCGGAGCGTACATCTTCCGACCCAACGGAACCGAGAAGACAGTAACGGATGTGGTTGAGATTCAGGTGGTGAAGAGTGATCTGGTCCAAGAAGTGCACCAAATATTCAACGAGTGGATCAGTCAGGTGATCAGAGTGTATGCTGGTCAGGAACATGTGGAGCTGGAGTGGTTAGTCGGTCCGATTCCGATCGACGATAGCAAAGGCAAGGAAATAATTTCCCGCTTTGAGTCGGACATTCAGAGCAACGGAGCGTTCTGGACTGATTCCAATGGACGCGAAATGCTTCGACGTGTACGAAACCACCGTGAAACTTGGGAGCTGGATCTCGTAGAACCGGTGTCAGGCAATTACTATCCAATTACGGCTAAGATTGCGATAGAGGACGACAATTTGCGAATGGCAGTGCTGAACGATCGCGCCCAGGGTGGTTCCAGTCTGGTCGACGGTCAGCTTGAGCTGATGGTGCACAGACGGTTGCTTCGTGATGACGCATTTGGTGTAGGCGAAGCGCTTAATGAAACACAGTACGGTGCGGGAATCGTAGCGCGCGGTAAGCATTGGCTCCTCTTTGGATCGTCCCAGAAAGACGTCAGCCCCACGCTGCAGGCAAAGGAACGCTTCCTGCAGAACAAAGTACTTCTCCCGAGCTGGCCATTCGTCAATGCCGTTGATAATGCGCTGACCTACGATGATTACCTATTGAACTTCCGCAACATATACTCGGCTACCGCTCAGCAGCTGCCGCCGAACGTGAATCTGCTTACGCTGGAGCCGTGGAAGGATGGTTCGGTGTTGGTACGCTTCGAGCATTTGTTCGAAAGGCACGAAGATCCAGTCTACTCGCAAGTCGTACGTATCAACGTGCGTAGCGTGCTGTTTGCGCTTAACATTGAAAGCATCCATGAAACGACGCTTGCAGCGAACCAGTGGAAGGCCGACGCGAAACGACTACAGTTCAACACGGAGTCTTCGGCAAATGAAAGCTCACCAAAGGATCAGGTTGAGCGGATTGCGGCTGCGCAGGATAGTACGGACTTTGACATTGAGCTGCAGCCAATGGAGATCAGAACGTTTATTGTTAAACGACGATAGATATGGTAAAAGCAATATAAATGTAGGAGAAATATATGAAACAATCAAAATAAAACAAAATCCAAGTATCTTAGTTTTGAATTATCTAATTGAAATATTTGTTTCTGTCTGTTTGCAATTCATTCCACTTCTTATGCGTTCTGCACACCAATTATTTGTGTATGAAAGATTTTTCTGATGACTTTTCTGCTCGTGTATCGTTAGCTAGCAAAAGCTCTATTTAGTTTTTTTTTATTTTCTTTTTTTAATTTTTATTTAATCAAAGTATTATAGCGCTCCTAAACTAATCTTAACGTGATATATAAAAAATGGTGAATTTTTTTCTGGAATTTCTTAGCTAGAACTAACTCTATTTAGTTTTTTTTTATTTTCTTTTTTTAATTTTTATTTAATCAAAGTATTATAGCGCTCCTAAACTAATCTTAACGTGATATATAAAAAATGGTGAATTTTTTTCTGGAATTTCTTAGCTAGAACTAACTCTATTTAGTTTTTTTTTATTTTCTTTTTTTAATTTTTATTTAATCAAAGTATTATAGCGCTCCTAAACTAATCTTAACGTGATATATAAAAAATGGTGATTTTTTTTCTGGAATTTCTTAACTGCTTCGAATTTTATATTGTGGTTTTCTTTTTTCAAAGAAAAATATTTCATAACATTAAAAATTATTAGTTAACCGAATGATTGTTTCGAATTATCAGAAATTGAACTATATGAACGAATGATTTACAATTTCTTTAAAATCTATATACTATGTTCATCTTGAAGTTCTTTATGTATTCTTGATAACAACGTTTATAACACGTTTGAAAAGATTTCACGATTTCACAATAACTTCTTTGATTGGTGTTCCATATATTTCCATATGATAACAATCTATCCAACCCCATCTGGGTCAGTAATACAAGATAGTTCCCATGATTGTAACCGCCTTAATAAACTAGCAAGCACAATGCACAATGCATTATGCAATGTACTTTTATTTTATCTTGGAAATATTGAAGATGTCTTCGCATCGGTGACACGTTAAGCCACACTTCAGAAACCGTATCAAGCAACTCTCTCCCTTCGATCGAACTCTGATCTAATTAGGCCAGAAGTGACAAAAGCCCACTCATTTGCAGACGAAACCCCAATACAAATAGTAATGTTTCAATCGAGATATCAACTCTCCTCCCTTTGTCAGTCAAGTGAACCGAACACGAAGCGATAAGAAAATCAAGTGTATGCCTTTCCATTGCCAACTCGTTGCTATCCGGTAAAGTGAACGGCGCTTACATTTTTTTACGAATGCGCAACTTTCCAACGGGCTCGTTGGTCTAGGGGTATGATTTTCGCTTAGGGTGCGAGAGGTCCCGGGTTCAAATCCCGGACGAGCCCACCTTACTCCTGGTGACTGAGAATCCTGTGCAGTCCACTAGGGAAGTCTTTTTTATTATTATATAGAAGTCATACAACTCCCGATGAGTTGTTTGCGTTGAGAAGATCTTAGAAGGGATGGGATGGTAAGTACTGCTGTGTTTGGTTCAAAAACACACTTCTTGCAATGATATTACGAAGGACTCATTCTGAACAAAAGATTTAAAAAAAGGGTTAATGTTGTTGTGCTGAGAGAGAGAGAGCTGTAAGTACCTGTGTAAGAAATTAATGCAGCATGAAAAGCTGATAGCGTGCCGCCTACTTCTGGCCTCTTATCGCTCATTGGCGTTTACAAACTTCACTTGGTTGTTTACAGCGCTCACTTGTAGTGGCTACTTTTGCCGCTTTTAATTGCTATTATTTCATCGCTCTTCTCGCTGCCACCTTTTTTCTTCACCTGCCACCCCTAACCCTATCGCTCCACGAACGCTCCGTTAATGCGCATTGATTGTTTCTAAGGTGAAAATGTTGCAAAAAGAAATAATAAGGAAATAGAAAAACGCACACAACATCCATTCTCACTTTCTGCATCAATTTTCAAGCGCTGTAAAAAGTGGCACAGTTTTATTTTTCACCGCGAAGCAAAACCTATTCCAATCGCCGCCCGCACCATCCTCTCTAAGCGATGATTTTGGAGATCAATTTTTCGGTTCGAAATTTCCCACCCCGGTATGCACCTTCACTTTTCTCGCACGATGCGAAAGCACTCAAAATAAAAAAATAGTCGAAAACTTCCCAGCAACAAACGTTTGATTGGGCACGGTGTATCATTCGTACATGTGTGGTATCAATTTCGCTTTCATCTGTTCCCCGGCAATTACCGGCCGGCCCAGCAGCGGTAAGTTCGGACACAAAGCGAAAAGCGAAATGAAATGAAACTAAAGCAACTCTAGACTGGCCGGTCGAACAAATCAAACCGAAAGCATGGCAGCCGGGAGAAGATTAATGCTGCGCGCGTATTAAAGCGGACCGGAGTTAACATGTGCATGTGGAGGGACGGTGACGATCGCGGCGAAGAAAGTAACGCGGAAGAAGGTCGCGTTTCTCGTGCGAGGTTCTCAACATATGATCGAGGAAGGGAGGATGCAGGTCATAATTGGGATTCAGTGCCAGTGCGGTCAGTGTCACCGAGCGGGATAGTAGAGTTTGGAGTTCGAGACTGAGGAACCCCTGTAGGACACATGGCCCATGGCGATGGGGGGATTCATTTCCTGGGGCTGGAACTCAATCGGGGTTCACGCTTCATAGGCGTAGAGATTCACTTATAGAAATGAAATAGCAATTTTTACTAAAATAAGTGTTTAAAATAAGTAAAAATTTCAAACACTTAACTTAATGCGAAATCGTTGCATTTATTCCTTATCAAATTCATAACACTCGATCGTCTATGCTCCAGCGCTCTAGTTCATTCGCTCAAAAAGAGAGTGAGTGCCACACTGTACCGGATAGGAAGTTCACAAAGCAGCATCCATACACGGTCATTCGGCTGCGAGAACCAGCCGCGTACAGACGTGTGGCCGTGTAGCTGCTGCTGGCAGTGATCGATGATCGAAGTGAGGAGTGTGAAAACAGGTTTGCCAATAACATAACCTGATCTTGGGCGCTGAAAGGCTAGCGGTCGCAGCATAAGAAGTCAGTTCCGATTTGTACTCGTTGCACATCAAATCCGGTAGCACAAGTGTGTGTAATCTAGAAACTAGCTTCTTCCCATGCAAAACCGCCTCAATTGAGGACCTGGTTGTGATCGCACTAGTTGCTCTCGTGTTCCGTGCTCTGCTTGTGGTGATCATTACTATGCCCCTTGGTCGGGTGCCGTTGGGGGTGCTTGTGGTGGTGCTGGTGGTGTTTGGTGTGTCGTTTAACCTGCCGCAAGCGTCGGCCGGTCCGTGGCGGCGGAATGGTAACGCGCTGCCCAAGCGAATGTCGGAAAGTGATGAGTATTTAGAATTCGGACGGAAGCTAAAGCAATCGTGCGGATATGAGGTGAGTGAACGTTGGGAATGGTAGGCAAATAAATACTTTAGTTAATGCTTTCGTCAGCTCAAATTGAAATTTTTAATCAGCGTTTGCATGTCAGCACAGGGTTCAGCACCGTTTGTAAATCATGTGCTGATGGAAATGTGATTTTTATTATTTCGAATGCTTATCAGCTTGTCGAATGATCAACTATGACAGCAATGTTTGGAATTTTGTACTAATGTCTGTAAAGCGTTTTTAGTACGATTTGAATAACAGACGAGTTATAAAAGTTAATTTACAATAAATATCTTTCCACAATAATGCTAAGGCGTTGCAAATTGGTTCACCAGATTGCTCGTAGATTGTACGTTTCTTCTAGCACATTAGTTTGTTTTTCAACAAAATAAAGTTTAAACTTCGTTATTGACCGTGGTTTAATAAGCGTTCTAGTCGTAAAAAAATTTTTACTTCACCAGCCTTTGCTTTTGAGTGATGAGTGTTGTGATAATTTAGCGCTCGCTTTAGAAAAAAATATGAACAATTTACAGTACTATGAAGGAATGTTTCAAATCAGAAGAAGCGGCTCATCAGGAAAAACTTATTAAATTACAGCGGAAAATTTCGAACATTGATTATTTTTGTAATAAGTTTGTTTGTTTGAATTGAGTTTGCTTTGCATGATTGTGATACTGTATTAATGTGAATCAAAATTCAAACAGTTTTGTTTTTATAAAAAAACAGTTTGCACATTAATGCTTTTTATTAAATATGAGGTTAGAAATTATGTATTGTTTATTGTGTCAGAAAAACATACGTGACTTACAGAATAGTAATTTTGCGCCCCATAATAAAGACATTTTATAGTTTAACCTATAAAACACAATGTATATTCACGTTTCATGGGTGAAATAACAACGAACTGTGTAGCATGAAGCACGACTGGCGAGTGCTCAATCGGTTCTTAGTGTCATAGTGAGTGAAAATGTAAGCTAAAAGTTGCTGCAAATTGGGAATTTACAAGATGTTTTGTTTTGCAGTTCTATAAAGTCACAAATGTGAGATTAAATGGCATATGAGGTAGCAAATTGTAGAGTTTATTTAGAGACGTACTAGCTGAACGAATTTGGTTACGCCAGCTTGAAGAACTCAATTCAATTTTACTGCCTCACCCCCTCAGGAACCCCTATTCCACATTTGTTTGTAGAGAGTTTCCAGTGCCTTTGTTGTCTTCCGGAATGGTGCAATAATAAACACTTAGCAAACGCAAAAACAAATCATTTGTTTACTCCTATCCCTTGTTCCGCTCTCTTCCCTAGTCATGTCCAAAGCCAAAGAAAAATATGCTGAATGTGCATCTGGTGCCCCACACGCACGATGACGTCGGTTGGCTAAAGACGGTCGACCAGTACTACTATGGCAGTAAGTGTTCCGGCCATTTGAGTGTGTTGGGTGGTGCTGCCAACAACATAACTTAACGGCGAGTGCCCCATTGTTTATTCCACAGGCAAGACGACGATCCAGAAAGCGGGTGTACAGTACATTCTCGACTCGGTCGTACAGTCGTTGCTAAGCGATCCGGAGCGCAAGTTCATCTACGTCGAGTCGGCTTTCTTCTTCAAGTGGTACGATGAACAGACGCCGGAACTGCAGCAGCAGGTGCGCATGCTGGTGGACGAGGGCCGGCTGGAGTTTATTGGCGGTGCGTGGAGCATGAACGATGAGGCGGCCGCCCACTACCACAGCATTGTGGATCAGTTTACGTGGGGTTTGGGCAAGCTGAACGACACGTTCGGGGAGTGTGGACGGCCCCGAATCGGTTGGCAGATCGATCCTTTTGGACACTCGCGCGAGCAGGCGTCCCTGTTCGCTCAGATGGGCTACGATGGGTTGTTCTTTGGGCGACTCGATTATCAGGACAAGCGGGAGCGAATGACGCACAAGCGGGCGGAGATGATCTGGAAGACGAGCGATAACCTGGAGGATGCGGATCTGTTTACGGGTGTGCTGTACAATCTGTACCAAGCGCCGCCTGGCTTCTGCTTCGACATACTTTGCTCCGACGAACCGTTCATGGACAGCCCGTACTCGGCGGAGAACAATGTGAAGGCAAAGGTAGGTGTGCGATGTCATTAGATTATCAAGTTATAACAAGTTATTGGCGTTGATTTCCCGGCAGGTGGACAAGTTCCTGTACTATGTGGATCTTCAGGCGGAGAGTTATCGTACGAACAACATCATCCTGACCATGGGTGGTGACTTTACCTACATGGATGCTAACGTGTATTTCAAGAACATGGACAAACTGATCAAGTAAGGGTCAATCAGGCAGTAGTTTCAACTTCTGTTTGCTCAAAGATTCCATCCTCTTCAGATATACCAACGCGCGGCAAACGAACGGCTCGAACGTGAACGTGTTCTACTCAACACCTTCCTGCTATCTGAAGGCACTGCACGACGTCGGTATCACCTGGCCCACCAAGTCGGACGACTTCTTCCCCTACTCCTCCGATCCGCACTCCTTCTGGACCGGCTACTACACCTCGAGACCCACAAGCAAGCGGTTCGAGCGTGAGGGCAATCACTTCCTGCAAGTCTGCAAACAGCTCACGGCCCTGGCCCCAACTCGAGAGTCCCACATGGAGCCGCACCTCAACATGCTGCGGGAAGCGATGGGTGTGATGCAGCATCACGATGCCATCACGGGCACGGAGAAGCAACACGTCGCGAACGATTACGCCCGCATGCTGAACCGTGCGATGAGAGCGTGCGGAGCTAACACGAAAGTCGCCCTGAACCAGATTGTTGATCCGAAGTACAAGCGATCGCTCCGGTCTGGTGGTGGTCTGCCAGCGGAACATCCCACCCCTTATCCAGAGTACACGTTCGGGTTCGAGTCGTGCCATCTGCTTAACGTAAGCAAGTGTGAGCTGACGGAGTCGAAGGACAGCTTCACGGTGACGCTGTATAATCCGTTGGCCCATGCGGGGCACGAGTACGTCCGGGTGCCCGTTAGCGGTGGCCGATACATCGTGCGAGACTATCGCAATGTGGAAGTAGCGGCACAGCTCGTTCCGATTCCTGAATCAGTGCTCAACCTGAGCTATCGGTTCAGCAATGCAACGTCGGAGCTGGTCTTTTTGGCCAACGAGCTTCCTCCACTCGGGTTTAAATCGTACTTTGTCACACGTGCCATTGATTCTTTGGATGATTTCCTGCATGAATCGAGCCCCCCTGTACCGGTGACTTCACCAAAGGTCGATCAAGCCCGTGCTAAACAACAAGCAGCCGCCCAGCAGTGGCACTCTGAGGAAGTTACGATCGGCAACAAGTATCTGAACGTTTCGTTCGACACCAGTGGCTTCCTGAGCTCGATCACGATCGATGGCGTTACGAACCGACTGCGGCAAACGTTCGTCTACTACGAGGGTGCGCTTGGTAATAATGAGGAGTTCCAGAATCGTTCCTCCGGCGCGTACATCTTCCGCCCTAATGGTACGGAGAAAACGGTAACCGAAAACGTGCAGCTAAAGGTGGTGAAGGGACCTACAGTCCAGGAAGTTCACCAGGTGTTTAACGAGTGGATCAGCCAGGTCGTGCGGGTGTACGCCGATGAGAGTCACATCGAGTTTGAGTGGATGGTCGGTCCCATTCCGGTCGGTGACGGTGTTGGTAAGGAGATTGTTTCACGCTTCTATACCGCCGCCCAGTCCGGTGGCGTGTTCTGGACGGATGCGAACGGGCGTGAGATGATCAAGCGCGTGCGCAACCATCGGGACACGTGGAACGTCGATCTGATGGAGAAGATTTCGGGCAATTATTATCCGGTGACGGCGAAGATAGCCCTGGAGGACGAAAATCTACGACTGGCCGTGTTGAACGATCGGGCACAGGGTGGTTCGAGTTTGGAGGATGGAGCGCTGGAGCTGATGGTACATCGACGACTTCTGCATGACGATGCATTTGGTGTTGAGGAAGCGCTGAATGAGAAGGCGTTCGGGAAGGGACTGGTGGCGCGCGGCAAGCATTGGGTTGTGTTTGGGGCCAAGAAACCGACGAGTCCGACACCGGAGGCGAGGGAGCGTTTCCTGCAGAACCGCATGCTGCTACCGAATTGGCTGTTCTTCAGCGATGTTGGTGAGGTGCGGTACGAGGACTGGCAGAAGCAGTACACCAATATTGTAAGTTAGACTACCGATTTCCTTTTAAATCAAACTTTTTTATGATATTTTACACTTTTCTTCTATTTTCCTCTAGTATTCTGCACTATCGCTTTCGCTACCGTTGAACGTCCATCTGCTTACGTTCGAACCGTGGAAGGATAACAGCATTCTGGTGCGCTTTGAACACTTGTTGGAGAAGGGTGAGGACCCGATGTACTCCAAACCGGTGCGGTTCAACGTTCAGGACGTGTTCCGACAGTTTTCCATCGAGGAGGTACGTGAAATGACACTCGGCGCTAACCAGCTGAAGGAAGATTCGAAAAGACTTAAATTCAAACCCGACCCGGACTACATCGTATACAACTCTGTGAAGCGTAACGTGGCGACGGACCTTCCTTCCCCCTCACCACCCAACGTTTCCGCATCCCGTTCGCCGATGATGGAAGAACTCACTCGCAACGTGGCTGACGATGGGTTTGAAATTATGCTCAAACCGATGCAGATCCGTACGTTCGTGTTTCAGCTAGAGTACAAGCCATAGGTAGAGCAAGTAGAGCAAAGACTTTTTAATTTAGATTAGCCCAATAAAGAATGCATAAATTTATTTTATCAACGTGAGAGTGTTTTTTATGTGTTTCTATCCAGCAAATTCTCTCTCATCTGGATTTGTCAAAGGGATTGAAGAGGGACTGAAAATCTCAGTTCAATAAGGTTTATGGCGGTTGACAGTTTCAGAACAAACCTATGCAGATTATGGTAGTTAGAGGAAGCGTAGAGTAGCGGCTTATAAACCAGCAGCTCAGAGAAATTTTGAACTGGCCAAGAGAATTTCCTAAAGATTGGAGAGACGCGCCGAATCATCGGATACCACGATTGACTGCAAACAAGATGGGGTGTTTGGATTTTTTTTCAATGCATCTTAAAACTATTAAAACAATTTTTATTAAACAAACTTAAGTCCTAGGCGTGTGTATTGCAGATTATTTGTATCACTAAGCCCGTTCGGTTGATATGGTGGCATCGTTGGTGCCCTGAAGCTCTCAGAAGTCCGCATCCCACCCGGACAGTTCGTCCGGCGGAATGTCTAAGTCTTTGGGGAAGATGTCGAAGTTGGACATGTCCAGCGCTCCCTGCAGGTTCGGTTGCAGTGGAGATTTGAGCGTGAGTGCGATCAAACCATCCCAGTCGAATCCCTGGAACCATCTATTGTGAGAGAGAAGTAATATAAACAGATTAATACTTTGGCAATGGCCCCAAAACTTATGCGCTGATAGTTTACTTGTGCTTTTTAATGTCTTGTACGCCACCCCGCTGATAGCCCAATCGTTCCGATGGGACGTCCCGGCACAGACGCTTGATAAGGCTGACGGCGGCACGGGACATGTGCTTGGGGAAGTTTACCATATCGATGCCTTTAAGGATGATGTTGTACGTTTTCATGGGGTCCGCTGCAGTAAACGGTGGACTGGAATGGAGACGCAAATGTGAGAACGGATTGGGCTGACTGTTAACCGTTTAAAAGAGGCTTACATGCCGGTTAGTAGTTCGTGTATCAGTATACCCAACGCCCAATAGTCCACCGATCGGTCGTGCCCTTTGTTGAGAATGATTTCAGGCGCTACGTACTCCGGTGTCCCACAGAACGTCCACGTTTTGCTGCTGTAGCCGATAAATTTGGAGAACCCAAAGTCAACCTAAAATATGTTTCCAAATTATTAACTATAAACTCTCCAAAAATCGCTTTCGTCATGCCTACCAGTTTCGCATAGCCTCTCGCATCCAGCAGCAAGTTTTCCGGCTTCAAATCACGGTAAACGATACCACGGGCATGCAGAAAGTCGAACGCTTGCAGCACACAGGCAACGATAAACTTTGCCGTCGAGTCCTCGAACGTAACGCGATCGCGCAGAATCGTCCACACCTCACCGCCCATGCACGCCTCCAGCAGCATGTACACAAACTTCGCATCCTTGTACGTGCGGTAAAGCCGGCAGATGAAGGGACTTTGGCAGGCCAGCATAATCTTCCGCTCGCTGTACATGTGCTCCTGCTGCCGCGTGTCTACGATGTGTCGCTTCTTCATGCACTTCAGCGCGTACACCTGCGTGTCGCCGTTGCGTTCCAGCTTAACCAGCTCGACCCGCCCGAACCCACCGACACCGAGCGTTCCCACCACCTCCAGGTCGCTCAGATTCACATCCATTAGCTCTGAGCGGGGTGAAAAATGAAATAAACAACTAAGGTAACAATGTTGCTCCGTTTCGTGGACTTGAAAGTAAATATCTTACCCGGTTGACACGATCCGAGCGAAGGGTGAGTGTTCTCGAGATTGCGGAACGCCAGCACACGCTCCTCGTCGCCGTAGTTTTTCTCCTGCAGTTCGCACAGGTCACCGATGTGCTTGGTGAACGATTCGCGGTCTAGCGTCAGACACTCGACACCGGGCGACATGGCAATAATGTTGGCCGTCCGCTTGTCCTCCCTAATGAGCGCCTGCTCGCCGAAGTACTCTCCACGGACGAGGATGCGTATCTCCTCGTCCACCGAACGACCTGCCGGATCGGAGATATGAAGAAGAGGTGAACATAAAAAAGGGAGGTCTGGTGTGGAGGCGTGGGAGATAAAAAAACGCACCTGGTAGCCGTTGGGTTACCTTTACCGTGCCTTGGCTAATTAAAAAGAACGTATCTCCAGCGGCACCTTGGCGTATGATGAATGCTCCAGCGGGGTAGAATTCCTACCGAGTGGTACGGGAAAGGGTTCATATCATTAGTTTGGAGTGTTCTTCCGTTTTATCACAAGAACAATTATAATAGACGAATCGTAAGGACAAGCTGACTTTGAAACTCTCCACTCCAAGAATTCTGACAGTTCCACTGCTTTTCCAAATCTGACATTGGAAGATTCAATACTTACCACCTCTAAGACGTCCGCAATTTTCGTTAGCACATCATTGCTCAGATGCTTGAGCAGCGGTACCGACTTCAAGAAGTTCACATTCTCCTCAATCCGTTGCATTCCGGTGCGCATCATTATCTGCTGGAAGACCCGCCGATCCAGCACCCAAACACGGGAATCACAAAGCACTGCATTGGTGGGTGAGATATAAGCAGGCAAGAAGGTTGTTAAAGGCAATGCTCCCAGTGTTGGGTACAAAATTCCCGCACCCGAAACCTACCCCGTATCGATGCCGTTCGTGTGCAGTTGTACAGTATCGCCAGCTCACCGAACGCACGGCCCGGTCCCATCACGCCCAGCACCTTGCCATCCTTGATCACCTCGAACTCGCCGGACGCGGACACGTACAGGTGCGAGCCCGCCTCACCCTCGTGGATGACGTACTCGCCCTTGCGGAACTCGCGGCTGTACATCGAGTCGACGATCTCCCTTATCTGCAGCGAGTCGATATTTTTGAAGAAATCGTTCTCCATGATTGCGTCCTTGATCAGCTGCTTCGCACTGTGACGACACGGAGATGATAAGATATTTCGCTTCTTGCACTAGACCGCGCACACACAAATCCCGCTCGTGCCTACCTGAAATCTTTCTTGTACTTTGGTATCTTGATGTCGCTCGATTGGCTACCCATCAGGTCGCAGCTTTCGCCCGACACGCCCTGCTTCTTCATCGCCTGCAGCGTGATGCCTTTGACCGACTTCATCTGGTGCAGCTTGAAGCTGTTGCCGGAAGTGCCAAA
Organism: Anopheles epiroticus; assembly: GCA_000349105.1. Classification (NCBI taxonomy): domain Eukaryota; kingdom Metazoa; phylum Arthropoda; class Insecta; order Diptera; family Culicidae; genus Anopheles; species Anopheles epiroticus. Next base: position 371,843 of record KB670114.1, on the reverse strand, counting down.
CAGCTCGGACTGCGGCTGTCCGGCCATAGCGTAGTTGGCCTGTATGCTGGAGAGCAGCTCCCCTTCCGCCACATGCTGGCCCTTGTGGGATGGTGTGCTCGTGGGGCTGGTTAGTGCTAGTCGCTGTTGGCCGGGCGGTAGGCTCGTCTGCTCGAGACTGTTGATTGCTTTCTGCTGCAGTACGCTCTGTAGGAGAAAAAGATAAGTGACTGCATCAGACTGCGCAACTAGAGCTTCACGTCTATCACCATTGGCATGGAATTAAGTCCGTTGAAAACCTCATGAATAACAAAAATAAAGATAAAATCATTCAGAAGATCATCATACATCCGGGATGGGATGGTTGACGTTACCTTAAGCTTATCGATCTCGCGCCGCAGCTTGTCGATTTCGTCATCTCGTGCTCTCAGTAGCTTCCGCAGGCCGATGATCTCCTCCTCGAAGCTGTTCGGTTCCGTGCCACTGATCGTCATTGAGCTGCCGTACGACTGCAAACTGTCACACTGGCCTGTGAGTGACTTCCTTCGATCCTCGGTCAGCACTTTGCCCCAAAACTTTACCGAATTTTTGCGTATCTGTTACGAACCAAGAAAGAGGAGATGATTTATAATTGGCCATGCCCTCTAGCCACCGCATCGCACAAACAGGTTCTGGGCAGCTTGACACAACATTGCACAGTTTGAAGCCAGTTAGCACCTCGTGGCTCGATCTGCCCCCCCCCCCCCCCCCGAACTACCTACCCGCTCCTTGACTGGCGTGTCAATGTTCGGGACAATCTTGGAGGTTTTGCGCATGAGCAGCGACGACCCATTACCCATCGGACCGAGTATGCCGGACTGGATGAGGTACTCCTTGGCGGAGCAGTCGAACTTTGACGGTATGACCGGGCTGAGCAGTAGCGACGGTGGGCTCGGTGGACTGTTTTCTGCACTGCAGCACGTACCGCCACCCGGCCCCGACTGGTGCTGTTGGGCTGCCTCGCCCCGCCGGTGCGCTTCACGACCACTGTCGAGCGAGACGCTAAGTTTGCCACTGCTCTCCACAAACAGTTCGCGTCCGCCCTTGCGCGCTGGGATGGCGCACGCGTTGCTCACCCTGTCCGCACTGTTGCTGTTTGATTCAATTAGCACACCGCGGCAGTGTTCGCCCGTGTCAAGGGTACTGCCACCGCCCGTGTCCGGCACGCTGGCACGAGGCTGCCGTTGCGGTGCGCTCACACTCTGTCCGCGTTCTAGATGATCCTCGATCGAGCCGAGCGTAGGCAAATCAATTTCACCACCGTGGCGCACCGTTTCACCGACCTCCTCGATGCTGGATGCATTCGAGAAGGACTCGGCAAAGGGTTCCCTGTCCTCGGACAGTCCCGGAAAGCTGGTACAGCTGCGTTGCTTGAACACTAGCTTTGTGCCACTGGTACGCACCGGTTCCGATTGTGGCGAAGGCGACTGGTGGTGGTGGTGGTGGTGGGACTGCTCGTTGCCGGCTGCTGTGTTGAGCTTTTGCAGCACAAACTCCGGATGAAAGGCGTAGTTGGTGCCGATGGTGGGCGTCGAAAAGCGCTTGGAATGTGCGGTGGCCGTGTGCAGTATCTCGTAGTCCCCGTTGGCAGTTTGTGCCGTGGGAATTAGGGCCCGCGCAGGGTGTGCCCTCTTCACCAACGCGTCGTTTGCCGCACTAAACACGGTCGTGGGGCTGTCCGGGTGGATGAAGGTGGGCTTCTCGGGCCGTGGCCGTGTCCGCCGAATGTCCTTGTCCGACAGCGAGATGGGCCGCGTGCGTGACGCTGCTGTGCCGCCCGATGCCACCCGGTCGGGCTGTGAGCTCCAGGAAGGATCACTGTGCCGCTGGTGCTGCTCCTGACGATCCTCCGTCCCGGGCTCTCCGACGGTGCAGCCACACTGGACGTACAGGCTGCCGCAAGTGTTGGACTTCCGAAACCACGCACGGTGCGACGTCGGCGACTGAGGATGAACTGATTTCTCGTCCGCTGACTGCTGGTCGACCACCTCGCACAGTGACGGCACCGGACTGACGGCGCTCGGTTCGGCCGACCGCGATGGTGACTGTGTTGGTGGTGACCGGTGGACGACGATTGTGCTGCCACTGGTGGCCGGTGGTGACGGTGGTGGTGGTGATGGTAGTGGGCCGCCCATCGTGGCCACCAGCTTTCTATTATCACCTAGCTGTATATTTTCCCTCTTAATCGTTTCCATCGTCGCCCGAACGGTCCGAGCGCCCGATTATTGCGTTTCGTGGCGTTGGCGTGCTACTTTAATCGACGCGACCTTGCCAGACGCTGGATGGGGAACGAGGACCCGTGTGTTTGAAGGTATGACGACGGACTGACCTCAGGGTTAATAGGTAACCTGATGTTAGGGTCACGCTCTCTGTGGGTCAATACATACAAAATATTCGCACCCGCACGACGTCACAGTCGGAACAGTCCTGGTTTGGTGGGTGTTACAACTACCTGAAAGAAGACACGGGAGGTAAAAGCAAAGACAACATAACTTTAATTAGTACGAAATGATGATTGAGCAGCATTTCACTTTCTATCACAGTGTAGCTTCTTAAGAGGGTAAGATCTTATCTGCTTACGAAACTGAAGGACCTGAGGTGAGTCAAACCCATTCGCGGTCGGACCCGATGCATTGTTTCAATATTTGCCGTCATGCTGGCAAACGCTTCCAGTGAGTGCCGTTTCCGATTCCGCTCCGCTTAATGCTGTTTCACTGTAGCGACTAATTGAGTGTTTGTTTATGGCCACATTTCATCACAGAGCGCGAGATACCGGCTGTGTATGATGAAAACTGTCTACTTCTTGCCACGTTCTAGCTTCAATCATTGTGGGTTTTGAATATTAAAAACATGCAAACTAGTAGCAATGCCCACATTATGCATGCAGTTGTGGTTGAAGACGTTCTGAAAAGACCATAAAAGTCAGAGGTCAACGAAGAATGCAACTACCTTGACTGGTGGCTGCTACTGCGAGCTGATCGTTCTTGGAGTCGTACTTTGATGTCACGTAACGGGTGACATGATCTTTCTCAATGCATTCAAAGCGTCTTAACATCGGAAGTCATCATACTAAACGTCTGTTTTTGTCATAACCAATTCTAAACCAAACTAGTCAAACAGCTAGTTCTGCAGGAACGCCTTTGTGTTCCGGCATCGGTCTGCCAACATCGGTACCTATTAGCACAGCACTAAGGAAGCGACAAGAATAGAATTTGCATAACAATAAAATCCCCAAAAGATTGTCCCAAAAGATCAGCAAAGCCCTGTCGCTTTAAGGTGGGGATGTAAACTGAATATATATCAGGCAAACTGACGCTCTCGATTCCCTCTCGATTGTTAATAGTTTATAAATGTTGTTGGTGGCCTCATTTATTCGCATTCAAATTTACACGAACGCTAATACCGCATACTACTCGCTAACTGTCCGTGCCGTGGGCGCGTAAAGGGACGGTCAGAGGTGGCTAAGGAACGGGGTACACAGTATAGCAAACAACCCTGGCTATTGTACCGGGCCAGGAATGGCGTTTGACATCAGCAAAGGTGCTAATGAACGGTAGGCAAAACATGCACCCCTTTCGTATGCAGTGCGGAAGGGGAAAGGCTGAACGGTGAACCAGAACCGTTTTTGATGAATTTGTAAATAGATGTAACAGCCGATGATTAAGCTAAACACACGCGCTTCGATGAGCGGTCCGCTTTCGTAATGGTGTAGTAATATTTATTTGTCTAATAATGTGTTGCCCATCTATTCGTAGGTTATTAGCTAACGTGATGAGTATCTTAATTAAGCACACGTTTGCACAATGGACAGAGTGGAGTAGCGATGCAACGGGAAACAGCTCGGTAGTACAATTCCACGTGTCCTACTTTCGTCCTGTGTGTCCTTGCCATCGAAGGTACATCACAGTAGCACCTTAAGCGTCACCCAAACAGTTGGGTTTTAGTTGCAACGGAAATCAAGCACGGCTAGCAGTAAGCTCAAATTGACGTCGTGTCCCTAATGCTTCCGTGATTAACCGATCGTTAATGTTCGAGTGGAAAAGGGACTTCAGGAAGCTAACTGGTGTATGCGTGTTTGCTTTTCTATAGTACAGTGTGATGTCGCTGTTAGCCTGCACAGGGTGAAAATGTCGTGAATGTATACACTTTAATCAGAATGTGACCGTGAGACGAGTTCGTGTTGTCCTTTGTGTCCTAATTTGTCGGGAGGAACGAAACAGAAGACATAATGCACCTTGTTCGCGCTGGGCAAGGGTGTCAAACACGTAGTAGGGAAAATTCGGTTTCATCGTATTACTAGGTTTGTTTTTATAATTTTTAGATAAGCTAAGTTGTTGTATGCCGTTCAGAATGTATTCAGTATTCAGCCCTGGACAAATATTTTCAACTCACAGCGGCCTGGTTTTCAAATGGTTTCTTTAAATGGTTCTATACGAAGCAATTTTTGGACATTTTAAATATGAATAAATCAACTTATTGCAGTTGCTACGTATCGCAATGGAATGTGTCATTTACTGGTTTTTAATAAATCAGTACCATTTTAAAATAGAATTTTTAGTAAGCACATTGCACTGCTAGATAAGTTGAATTTGATGACAAGTAGGAAATAAAGTATAAGATAATCTTAAACAACCTTATGCAATGTTTTATTCCAATTTTTTTTAAATTAACTTCGCTTTTATCAACGGTACCAAACCAATCTCATCTTCATCTTCAACATAAGGTTCATTGTCAATCAATTCTTCGACTCGCAATTAATAGACATGCAGGATTGGATTCCCTGCAAAAAGTACACCAAGTCAGCGAAACCAGTCAGCTTTTAGCTTTATCAGGTCTTAACATACAATTATTTCTGTCATTATTCAGGGCAAAATATTTCATTAAACAGGACCAAAGAAAAATAATTGTATCTAGGTTTTAAATATTCTATACAATTCTGCTGCATTCTAATTAGCAGTTTTAAAGCGTTTTTGTGGTGTATTTATGTTTAATATGTGAATTCTAATGCGTTGTACCTTCTTATCATGTACTATTTTTTTTAATTGCTTCAATAACAAATGTAACATTAAGGTACGTGTAGCACGAAGTACCGTCGCCACACAACATTGTTTTCGTGGTTCACACATATGTTCTAATTCTTAGTATTTAATAATTCCACCTAAACGAACGAATGACATTCAAATAACTTCCTTCATCCGGGGTTAGCGAAGCGTAGACGAAAAAAGAAGGTTTGACACCCTTGAACAAAAAGAAACCCTAAACAAAAAAAGAAAACCAGTCGGTAATTTTTGAATGGGAGTCCCACTGCACACCAAGGCGTTCCAACGCCAATGCCAATGCTACTTCTATTCCCCCCTGGTAACGTATGAGTTTGCAAATATCCGAAACCATAACCTTAATGAAAGCGACATTCGCGCACATGTCAACCGGGGACACCGAGTCCGTCAGGCCAGCGGTCGGATCCACTGGATGAAGTGTAGCTCCCAGACGGTGTGTGCGAGAGGGAGGAGGGGGGGGGGGTGTAGAGTGGACAGAGGAGTGCAAGTGTGCGCCAGCCAGCAGCTATAAATAGGCGCGGGAAACAATCGGTCTCGTTTGCCCGCTGGTAGGCCGCCCCCCCCCCTTGCAACCTTGTGACATGAAATGGTTTAGAGTGCCGGTAATGTTCTTGTTGTAATTTCCTTTCTCAAGCGGGTAACCTTTCGGTACTGTTTCCATGCAAGAAGTGTCTAGCGAACTTTAGAACAAAAAAAAAACTGTTTCGAGTCGAAAATCACACCATTTCCCTGTCGAGTGGTATTGTTTGGCTGGAAACTGCTTAAGGTGGAAAAGAAATGCCCCCACGCTACGGAGATTTGTAAGGAACACACACAAAAAAACACGAAGTTAAAAATGGAACATAGAGGGACGGAAACATTAGGTAGAATGTTTGCATGTTCAACTTGATCGGCAAACCGCCGTAAGGCTGCAAGAAATTCGCTCATGGTCCGCCTCGTACGATTAGGAGCGTGGTAGGGTCACGAAAACGGGTGTCCCACTTTTTCAAAATTACGGCCCATCACACACACACACACATACACACGCACTGACACCAACAAACACACAAAGGTTCAAACAAATCCGAAACAGTTGGGGCCTTAGACACGGCGGTGAGTTATGTGTTTTTTCGTGTGCTCTTCGACCGGATTTTCCGTCAGCCGGTTTTTCCTTCTCTCTGCCGGGCGACGGTAGTAAAACGCGAAAATGTCAATATCAACTCATAAGGAAGGAATGACCTAGCCCTAGGTAAGGGCTTTACTCACCTTGATATTCCGTACCCGCCGGTTGCTCTGCAGCAGTAGTGGTAGTGGTAGTAGCAGCAGTAGTAAACAATTTTATGCTACTTTATTGCAACCGATGAATCGGTGGTGGTTTCGCACAAAAAAAAACTATGCTCAAGGGGGCGCACGTTTGGGCAAAAAAGCGAGAGACATCAAAATTCAACAATAAAACCTCCTTTCTTTCCGGCCAAAACAAACGTCTATAGCTTCTTGCGGCCATAAACTCTTGTACCGGTGAATGTCGACATACACCAAAAGGGCAAGTTGTCGTGGCCGTCGGTACGCGCTGGCACAATTCTCAGGACGTGGCCACACAGTGACTGACTTTGGCGCGAGGAAATCCAGCGCTTCCCGCCACTCAGTAAGGCGGGCGGAATTTATTAAAGCTGCTAAACGAACACAAAAGCGGATGCCGCCGAAAGTCGTGCCTGACAAACGCCACCGGAACGAGATTTGTTAATTTTCGACTTTTGAGGCAACTGCCTTAAAATAGATCGTTACGGGCGAATTGCTTGTGAACGGTATTTGCTCGCGCGTTGGGAGCGGAGGCGAGGACAGGGAAAAAATGTTCCAAAGCCGGGCATCGTTGACATCCGTGAATGTGAGAATTTGCTTACAAAAAGTGAAACAAAAAAAAAACAGAAACCCCCAGTAGGAGCCGGTAGACGTGTATGGTAAAAATTCATTATCCACGCCGACGCTTGCGGGTGCCCCAAGGGTGGTTCTCGTTGGCTCGGGTTTTGTTAATGCATTGCTTCATCGTTTTTTCCCCTTTTTTTGTTGTTGCGTTGCTTACACACCCTGCCCTGCAACCATGGTCAAAGTGCACACACTGATATGAGGCGTGCGCTGTGTTATCTCCCTTGTAAGCGGTAAGTGTATTTTGGCACGCTGTTGCCCGGCTGGCACGTGATTGCAAGATTGTCTGCGATAGTGCGACATTAATCGTGCCAGCGTAAAACGAAAAAGAGTCAAATACAACATACAACGATATGGAAACGGTTCTGCGGTCTATTGTCCTCATCGACGCCGTTGCACCAACGGTGACAAGAAAGGAAAGCTTACAGCAATGATGCATGTAACAATGCGTGTGATTGATATTTCCGGTCCAATTAAAGTACGATTAACCCTTCGGTGCACATACGTGCGGCGACGTGAAGCGGGCGGTAGATGGAGGAGATGCAATGAGAAGAAAACCTCATTGTGACGGGTAATGGAAATGATTGATGCGAATGTGTCATCTCATGCTATTTTAATCCACAAATGGCTTACGGTTTTACTATACAAAATTGTAGCAAGACTGTAATTGTAATGAACAATTCTTTATGGTTAATAATAAGACCCTAAAACAAACGAATTGTTTTTATTTAGAATAAGGAGTTAATTTTAGTTATAATGAAGATTTTTTTAATATTTTTTATTAATAGCCTCATCCATTTATTAGAATTTTTTACCATTTACTTAGACAAAAATAAACGAAAAAGTAGTTAAAAATGTCACTTTACACTGTGCAGGATAAAAATTGGCTAGCCAATGATAAGTTTGATGTAAAGATAATCATGTCGCATCGATGCATTTTAGAGATAGTACCGTGAAGAACTGTTGCATTATTTGTCATACATAAAAATATTATGCATTTTCTCATAGCTGTAAGAGCGTTTCCCAATTATTTATGATGGTTTTTTATTCTTTTTTCATATTTATTTGCATTTTATGATTCGAAAATACGAAAATTAAAAAAAAACTTTTAATCGATATTGAATCCTTTCTTTCAACCTTGTTTAGATTAGTTTTAGGTCATTGTTTGTGTTTCTAGCACTCTCAGTGTTCTAGCAACTGTATTTCTAGCATCATTTAGCGATAAATATTATGTTTTAGAACAATACTTTGAATACTTCAAATTTGCACAGTATAGACACAGCTGGATGTTTTCAATCTTGTGGTTTTAGTACAGTAAAATTTTGTTTTTCGTTATTAGAAGTTTATTTCTTTTTTCGCCTCGTGGGTTTTACAAAAAAAAACACACACACACAAAACTAACACTATGCTAATCTCTAGTACTAAACACAGAAAAAGTCAAACGAAAAATAAAACAACCTTGCAGAGAAAAACCATTGAGGAAAAAAAATGAAAGGATTGCAATTTGGATCATTAGCTTTAGTACTAAATTAAGGGATTTATTACATTTTTTTAATATATTTCAGACATAAAAAAGACATGATGCTTTCCAATGTCTAAGTTAGTGATAACGTAACGAACATGTCAGGGAGAGTTTTGCTACCAAATGCTCCATACTTACACCAATTGGAGGAGTCTTCCGTCTAGCATTAGAAAACCAAAATAATATTTCCACTTCAACCAATGCAAAGCTATAGTCCTGTAGTACTTCTGCAACACGAACACGACACCTACTCCTACTTGCCATCCGATTTTATCTCTAAATGTACCACAATCGCCAGCAGGCCGGGAGCTTCCCATTATTCACATGTTTCACTCTCACCTTTGACCAAACATTGACAAACACATTAGGCGCAACAATGCAATATGCGCCCGATTTATGACGATGCGCACCGGCACCAGCAACATCTGCCCCCCTGGGCTAGTACTTCAAACCCGTAATCGATAACATTAACCCGTACCCGGAATTAGCCGAGAGTCAACAAACCAGTCCACGGTCGTCGACGAAATCCCACCCAACAAGCAGCGGCAGGTATCGACTGACACCTTATTCAAATACTGATTGATTGGTGCCCTTGCGGTGCTCGTCTGGGATGCCGTGGCCGAGGTCTGTAACAACCGCACAATAAGCTTATCATACACCGTCCTCGCTTATCATAAGCCCGCCCGGTGTGCCAAAAAGGGCACTTACTTTACACCACACACACACACACACACAAACTCCCCCGAAAAAGTGGGCGACAGACTGCGTGTGTGTATGCGGAGGGTATCACACGATTATCCGCTGGATTATCGTGCTGGCTGATAAGACACGCATTTTCCGCTTCCCAGACACCGCCGGAGAGGGCTACGGGCACACGTATCTAGCGTGACCTGGCGTGGTGTGTGGTGTCTTTGGCACAGGCACGCTTCCCGCATGCCGGGAATGCACTCCGGACGCGACACCATTAGCGGAACTAACTACCTACCACACAGGGAAAGGGAGCGATAGGCAGCGGACTTAACCTTCCGCGCGGAAGTGCTCTACAGCTGGGGTCTTACTTTATCTTTGTTTATCGAACTGCTGGCGCGAGGTGGATGGGTTTAACACGCAGAAGCACCGCCGCCGTATGTGTGTACAATGCACATGGTGGAGGAATTCCGGTGGAGGAGGCAAGCAAAACAAAAAAAACAGTCCCGACCCGGGCCGTTTGAAACCAGCTGCACATTATCATCGGATCCCAATATCGTACCGGCCAGCCATTCTTTTGGCGTGCCTTTCATTTGCTGTTTTACGATCTTGGTTGCGCAGTCAGCTTGGTATAGTGACTTGTGCGGTTTGGAATTTGAGCAAAAAATGAACCACTCGGCCGTCCGTCCAATCGAACCGGTTGTTAGGGGTGTGATGATTAGTAAGGTAAGGTGTTCAGCCACCCGGGGAGTGTTACAGATGAAGATGATCAATGGCATTACACGACCTAGAGGGAAGCTTATCTCGTTCAATTTCATTCACACCCGTACAGGGTGGTTTTGCATCTCCGACGTGGCCCACAGATAAGGGAAGATAAAACAAACTGATACAACGGAAACGACCGTCTTATGGCTTCTCGAACATCTCGAAAGGGCAAAATGGTGAGGAATTTATTTACAGGAGAGTGAGAGATACTATCGCTTATTTTTGTAGCACATATTCCATCTGCTGGATTGCTAATTGATCTTCGAAATGCTTCTAAATGGAGCGTGAAAAGACAAATAAATAACGCGCTGGTGAATTAACTGTTTGAGAACGTGGTTCGATCTTTGAAATTGGAACGCTTCAACGCACCAAACACTCCTTCCCTTTACATCAACAACAGATATGGGGAAGTGTTTATCCAAGCCGTTTTTCTTAGCTGCAGTCTTGAGCATCCTCGATCGTTTCACAACTTGATCCGCTCGATCATCTGAGCTTTTCTCTGAACCTTTCCTTTGCAAAAAAATGGGTCAACAAAAAACGCACGATTGAGGCAGACGCGTTGCGTTTAATTTATGTTTATTTTCTCATCCTCCTTCAGGTTTTCAGGTAGGTCAAAAACTAGGTGGTTTTTGTGTGTGAAAACACAAGAGAAAGCAATGAAGCAACACTTTCCACCGCACTGATCTATTCTTGGCATCGTGCGCCTTTCTAGATGATCATGTTGGATTCAAATTTTCTATCGAACCGTTGAGGCAAAATTTATAGCACACTAATTAATTGATCTATATTTATCCAATGCTGCGAGATGAAATCTTGTAATGGCGCCTTCGAGTTGCAAAAAAAAAGAACGAAAAACGATCAAACCGTGAAGTGTGCCACAGCCGTGCAACCGAGGTACACCTTAATCTAGCTAGTTTGTTGGTACTTGCGTTAATGGGACGCTATAAATAAGAAACCCCGTCCGAAGGGAGAGGCGTTCGCGTGTCGCGTGCTGTGAACGTTCACAGCTGATTCAAGAAGGAGTGTGGATGTGATCTTTTCTACACGGCGAGGGCATCAAAAATGTTCAACGCGCCTCCGCCGGAGCGCGAGATAATAATAAACAGCATTAATATCAATAACGACTATTTCCTGGCTCTTTTCACTTTTCTCCACCGGTTTCGGTGCAACCTCACGTAGAATCTTTCGCAAGATGGCACCACACGCTTGTCACACTGCTAGCCAGGGGAAGATTAACCACTTAAGCGGGGAGACGACGCAAAAGAGATCTTTTCTCCTGGCGCGCACTGGGCTGGAACCTGCATTCCAGCGTGTTGACAAAAGTGATATGTACGCACGGATCTTATGCGCGGCATGACCGGCCAGTTAACGTCATGCATTCGTTTGTTCTGCCGATCGTGTGTGTGTGTACTCAACGCCGTCCCCTTTTCCACCTACAGGCGCTCAATCAGGTCACCGGTTTTGGATCGCCACTGTTTACCAGTCCCCGTGTGTGTGGGCATGTGTGCATGTGTGTCTGTTTGTTGTAATCTAACAAACTGCTTTAATTTGATTTGGGACACTTTTTACGGAGGTTAACCTTGGGTGGCTGCACGAAGGCACCAACACATGGTAGTGGCACCTAGAAGAATCTCTGTGCCCGACCTGCTCGATAAGGACTTAATGGTCGTACCGATAAGACGCCCCCCACCACCTTTCCCCTCTCTCCTCCCAAACACGATTCCGTTGTCGAAATCATCAAATCTCGCTTCTTACGTTCCGTTATCATCGCGGAATTAGGGTTGTTACGGGGGTTGTACGGTTTTTATGATATACAATTGCATTCGCCAAAGTCTATTTGCAAAGTGTAAAATGTGTATTAAGGTTGTGGTTTTTTTTTAGGGGTAGTGTTGGTGGCAATTTGCTTGTGGCAGACGCAATCTCAATTCAAAAACGATTGTCGAAGATTTAAGTTAAACGATTAAACGATCAATTTAACGATTAAACGAAGACTAACCGAGTGAGCAGGAAATTAAATTGTATTTCTTGTGAATTGCATTGAAAACTATTGAAATCGTTTTATAAATAATGGGATTATCAAGAAAAAGGTAAAATCTTGTGAAATAAATAAAAAAACGAAAGTTTAACAAATAATCTCACAATAAAATAATCGATGGAGACGCGTGGTACTTCTGGAGTGACTCATCGTCTCGCTTACGATTGCCCATTCGTTAATAAAAAAATATCACCATGGATTAAATCACGTAGCGCTACGGCTTAGCGACATAATAAATCACTTCCCGTAAATTGGCTTTTAATGATTCTATCCACCAACAACACGATCACGATAAGAAAAGCAATTGTCCGAGCAATTGGTTAACACCAGAAGTTTTGCAAGCAACAATAGTGGCTAAATATAAACGTTTAAATAATAAAGTATTTGTTCCATTAAACTAAAAGTTACCTTCTTACTCGAATCGGTTTCGCGTTGGTGGGTTTAGCTTTAATCGCTCTCAGGCTCTACGACGTAACGTTGCATTCTCTGTCATGCGGTAGGACAGCTCCATATGATTCCAGTATTTAGCTACCGGCAATGGGTTTCCACAGCCTGCTTTAAGTCTTCGCTGTCACGTACTGGTTGGTAGTATTAAGGTCAGGCACATTGTTTTTTTTTGCGTAAAAATGGATCCAAATTGTACATAATTTCTAATTGCTTCTTATTAGAGCCAACGGTAAGATGATTACGCTGCTAAGCGTACGTTTTGTGGCACATTTTCGTATTGGGATATTTGCGTATACATTGTTACAGTTTTCGCTTACATTGAACAAATAGTTGCTTTAATTAAAGCTTCGTTAATTATCGCAGATGCTTACTATTTGTAGCACTAGTTTTGGGCCACTCTACGTAACTTGTAATTGCAGTCCTCTAAAGCTACTTTTATTTTAATTTTCGGTAATTCGGAACAATTTTGTCTTTATTCAGTATACTATCAGAACATTTCTTTGTGCTTTTAAGAAAAATAATTCTCTAATAAAAAAGCACTTTATATTCTATTTTACTCAAAATGTTCACTCCTTGTACTTTTGATAGCACCACCGAGAACCGTTGCACTGACATTACACTCCAAGCGACCATGTGTTGTAAAAGATAAATAAAACATAAACAACCAAAGCAGCACGTGCTGATCACGCGAGTTCCAGGCTTCCTTTTTTGTTGCACGTACGTCACGAACTCAATAGAAGGAAAGCAAAGCAAAACGTAGAAATAACGAAAACCGAAACGGCAAACCGAGGCGTAAACGCAAAGCGACAGAACCGGGTCGCGTTGCTGGTTGACTCTCTTCCCGGGAGGATTTGGCTTTCGAACCGCTTCGCTTCGCTGATACCGGTGGACTGAACCGGTGCGAACCGTTGTTGATAAGTAATTTCGTACGAGCGGCAGCCGCGCGCGTATCGGTTTCGCCGGTCCGCGGCCAACCACTTCGGGACACTGCTCGTTTGGCGACAGACCGTTGGTTGTTGTGCCGCTGTTGTGTGTGCTGCTTGTGTACGCATGGAAACCGACTGGCGGTGTGCGTGTGTGCGCGAATCGTTGTTACGCTAAGAGACGAGCGCCTGTAACGCTCTCTGGGCCGTTTTTCGCCCGGTCTGTTTTCGCTCGCGCACGCATTGAGACGCATGGGGAGGGGGAGGTTGGGTGGTAGGTAGAGGGAGGGTAGGGAGGGTAGAGAGCATTTTTTCGCGAACGCAAATTTTTAGTGAATGGGACGGCGCAACATCCATCGTGATCCGCCTTTCTGCCGTTTGTGATCTTCTCTGGGAAGCGACGAGAACGAGGGTGGGATAGGGAAAGGGAAGGGAGCATTGGAAAACTGCGAGAAGAAAATGGATGAACAAATAGGAAAAGCATAAAAGCATGGGCACACGCTCGAGAGTGGTGGTGCCGGGAGGGTGTATGACCAGTGACCGTCCATACATATGCAAGCGCGCGCTAGCACGTGCCAGCTGCGTGTGCATATGTGTGCGAAGTTGGATGTTTTCCATATGAGCCGGCTTCGGTGTGAACGAGGCGAAAGCGAAAAATGGACCAGCGAAGCAGCACAGCCCTTTGGTGTTGACCGTGTTTTGGTGGGGGTGGAAATGTAATGAGCTGTGCACATAGATATGTTTCGCCTCTTTGTATAGTGGCCGAGAGCGGCGGGTGAAGCGGAAAGTTGCCGACCGTTTAAAAGAATAGGGATATTTAAATTCTTTTTTTATACTCTCAAAGTTCTTACAAAGTTAATTTATATATAAATTAAATTTAAAATAAGAAAATGTTCATGTCATTAAAATACTTAAAACTTGCTAGTTACTTAATATGGATTCGAAGTAGAAAAAATATTTTTTATATTTCTGTATCTCATATTACAAAAGAGTTCGTTGTGGTTTTATCTTTCTATTTTTTGAACTAAACTATAAAATTTTATTTAAATTTTTAGAAAGTATCAATAATGTAACTTGAACATAGCTTCGAATTTATTAAAAATGACTCAAAATGTATTTTTCACTACGACTACTTTTATCGAATTTCAAAGCAACCATGGAAACGCCAAGAATACTCAAAAGTAACGAAACTTAACGAAATTGGAAAGTCACTTTTGAAATCATGCTTATCAAGATTGAAAGGAAACAATGGGTCGATGCCATATAATCGCTATAAAAGACACATTGTCTACTGCTGCAATTGCTATCTGATTTTAACGATATGTTTTATGAACTGGTAACGCATGAACTCAGCATATGATGCAATTCATGTTTAGTGTTGCCATTCCAAAGACATGGTAACAGACAACGCATTCTCATGAACGGCTCTCAATGAAAGGTACTATTTTATCTCAACGTTATCCCAAAACCCATTTTAATGACTTCAAATTTCGAAATCATACTGTTTAAACTGCGTATTTGGATCGGCTTAGGGCGGTCATTTTTCATTTTTTTTTACATTTAGACTGCCGTTTTCTGTTGATTTGTATAAATTTGATAATGTTTGAACTAAATCAATTTACTTCAACAACAGCTACATACAAAACGTACAACCACTTTCATATTGGTTCTAGAACAACGCTGAACGCAACGTTGGTTTCAGTCTCTACAGTTTTGTTTTATTTTGTCATAAGCAGGCGATAAATATTTGCCTTAGCGGGCAGAACACACTCCGTCATAACAAACAAGAGCAACAGAACAAACCTGAGAACAGATCGAGCAAAGTGCGAAAGTGGGAGGCCTCTAGCAGCAGAGTCAGCCCTCTTGACTATACGCGAAACTTGATGCAATCAGGAGGAAAATAAAAGTTTTCTGCTCACGAGACTCGTTAAGGAGAACCTTCTTTTTTTATTTTACCTAAATGATACACAATTGCGTATCTAACGGAATTCTCAAATTTGCAGCATTAGCTTTCTTTAGTCTACACTCTCCTTGATCTTAGCTACGAATGCACTAATGTTTAATTTAATTATCGTAACGAGTGTGGTAAATATGAGTTTACAAATCTTTACTAGCAAGCAGCACTGGGTTAGTTTGTAGGTTGGTTTGTTCTCAGCAACATCAAAGCCAACGAAATTCGTCTATACAGAGTATGAACGACAAGCTAGAGTTGTAATTTTATTTTAATGGTAAGGTGGAGGTCACGTTGAAAATAAAAGGAAGGCTTTAAAAAATGAATTTCCAAGTCGGATTCGCTAAAAAACACTCTCGTTGTTTCCGCCCGGGATCGAACCGGGGGCCTTCCGCGTGTTAGGCGGATGTGATAACCACTACACCACGGAAACAGATAATACGATAAAGGAGAGCAATAGAATTTCAACAAAGGAAACAGGGGGATTTTCATTAAGGTTATTTGAGGACTTTGAATAAAATAAAATAAAACATAATCATGTTAAAATCAGACAAAGTATCATTTTGAGTAACTATAGTAACTGTTGAAGATTCTAAAAGTTTTGTTCTTTTTTTCAGCTAGAGAATAATCAATTTTTCAACTGCAATGCTCAAGCACTGCATGTTAGCTAAATGGTATAAAAGCTGTTTTGTTTTATTTACTTGTAACAACAAGGTCATACACAGAAGCAATACGGCCTGGCCGTTACTACCGAATAAAAAAAAAAGGTCATACTGGTTTTGTATGTCTGAAATAAAAAAGAATAGAACAAGTACAAATAATGCAAAGTAATTATTTGAACAGCTGTTTTTACACTTTCTGCAGAATTGCAATCGTTACGAACTGCACCAAGCTTTTAACTCCAATTTTTTTCAGATATTTGTTATGTTTGCTGACAACCCTCCTTTCGTACTTACCTTACCTCTACCCCCCCTTTTTATTTATTTTTTATCATTGATACTCCTGTTGTATCATTGTTGCAAACATAAACAATAACCATTCCCATAAGTAAAAACATTGTCACACACTCCTTCCCTTTGACAGTTTAACGCAGAGGGGGCACCCGGGTTTGAACCGGGGACCTCTCGATCTGCAGTCGAATGCTCTACCACTGAGCTATACCCCCGTTGATAGCCCTCGTATCTATACACACTACCAGTATAACGCACTGTTTCAAGACAGTTGCCGCCACCACAACATTCGCATTCGCAAAATCGTCTGAGTTTAAACAATTCTTTCGACTATAAACCCCATTTAAACAGACGGAATAATCATACTCATCAGCAGCAGGTGACAACAATGCTTTTAATTTTTTGTCAATTTTTTAATTTATTATCAGAAACGTATTTTCAGAGTTTACACCCGCTCAATCATCCTTCGCTCGCAATTTGACTATCCACTGTCTGTCTTCGACACTACTATTTCACGCCTTCTCACGTACGTTCGTGTTCGTCGTCTTGCTAGAGATGTGTCTTTTTTATCTTCCCTTTTCCATCGGTATGCTATGTATGCTGTGTCGTGTGGTTTTTGTTTGTTTTGTTTGTTTTCCTTTGCTTTAGTTTTACGTTCGCTTTCGCTCGCCGCGCACTGTTTTACTGCTGTTCTACGTGTGTTTCAATTGCTGTGGCTGCACTGGTATAAATTCAAAACGTACTGAGTATGCATAACTAAATTCGTACCCTTATCAGTGTGTTCTGCTGTGCTTTGCTTTCAATTACGATTGGTTACCTGTTCGTATTGCCATGCCATCTGCACGCTAGTACGCCTTCCCTGTCTCTATAGTTTGTATCATTTGGCCACGTACGCGCAACTAGTGTTTCAGTGTGTATCGTTCTTCGAGTGGGGTTTCGTAACAATTTACCTAGTTATGGAATTGAATTCGAGTATAAATCTCGTACCGGGGGTTGCTTGCTGTGTCTAGCGTATTATGTGTCGGTTTTACATTCCACTTTCCTATCGCTATTTGCGCTACTCTCGGCAGAACTAATTCATTTCACAATGTACTGGATGTGAAATAGTTGGTAGAAAATATCAATAAAAAATAGTACATCGGCCACAAATGGATCGTTTGTTTTGACTCATAAATTACACAATGTTTAAGCTACACAAAAGGATGTATGAAAATATTGTTTGTAATGCTTCCATAATTAGACCATTGGTTGTATTTTCTCTGTTTTGGTAGGTAAATTCCAGCGTGGTTTGTCTGTCTCTTTACTTCACAATCAACGAGACACATCCGATAGGTGTTTCCTGCATCGTGTGTGCTTGCGTGATTGGTTTCTTTCTATTTCTTTTTCACTGTTGTTTTCTGTTCTATGTTGCGGTGCTAATTACTATTGTTGTTTTTTTCTCTCTCTCTCTCTCTCTCTCTTGTGTACAGGTGGTTGTTAATTTGCATAATTAAGGTAAGTCTGTTATTTTTTCTTCTCTGTATGTTGTCTTT
Source organism: Anopheles epiroticus (assembly GCA_000349105.1). Classification (NCBI taxonomy): domain Eukaryota; kingdom Metazoa; phylum Arthropoda; class Insecta; order Diptera; family Culicidae; genus Anopheles; species Anopheles epiroticus. Next base: position 354,054 of record KB670114.1, on the reverse strand, counting down.
AACTCTTTCTCGTTCGTGAATTAACTTGAATTTTTGGTTTTATTGTTTACATATTATATGTCTGCATCTTGCAATCGTTCAACCGCTGGGCGGTGGAAAGATTTTCGATTTTTCTTCCTCCTTTTGTTTCTTTACTTGCATGACTATTTTGTGAGTTACTCATTCCAGTTTTATCAGATTTTTTTCTCTCTCATCTTTGATCGGTCGAGTGTGCGGGTATGATTGTGTGTATCTATTTTATTGACAGTGAGAGTAGGAAAATTATCTATTAGCTACCAGAAGACCAGCACTAGCCTGTGCGGTCTCTATATTTAGCTTACTGCTCATACTGATATGGTGAACCAGTGTTGTTGTTTTGGTTTTAATATGTTTTTTTTTTTAAATTAATTTCGTCCATTTAAATTTACACTAAAGTAACAAAATGTTGACGCTGCATTAGCTAGCCGAGATGCAAGGTCGTCTATTTACCGGATGCAGGGGGGGGGACTATTACTTTTCTCTGCTCAGGCATGTGTGTTTACGAGTGACGTTAAGGGGGTGTGTGTGTGTCTGTGTTTTTTTTTTCTTCCGTAGTAACGGCCACGCCGCGGGGTGTATTCTTATAGGGAGAACTTTATTGATATTCCTTTTTCCTCACATACTTGCAACGAAACCATTTATATGTATATTTCCTGTTGATTTTTGTTTGTTTCTTTGTTTGTTGTTCAATAAGATTAATATAAATACTTTAATCTTCAATTTCGCTTAAACTTGTTTGTGTTTTGTCTTACTTTCGTAGTTTGTTTTATGCTTGAATATTTTCTGACGTACGAAACGATTGACATTCGAAGGTTGGAAATGAGTGATGCTCGAACCTGAACCAGTGATGTGGGGCTGACCCTGTCAGTTTGACGCGTGTTTTCATTGGGATTTTGTTTGTCGAGTCTGGAATTAAACCATTGGTTCGCTCCTTGCTGATGTACGAATAACGTATTTGGTTTGTTTGTTTAATTTTTTGTGCTTTTTAATTTTTCTCCAATATACCTTCCCGATTCTCCAAAACAGTACCTTCCGCTTTCGGTTTCCCATTCGTTTTGCCGACTCGCTTCCGATTTTGGTTTACCGTGACTACACTATATACTCTGCTTATGGTTTTACTTTCTGTGTTCCTAAGATTTTTTTTTAATATGTACAAAATCACATTCGCCTCATGGGGGGGGAGACCCAGCTTCGTCTAATCCTCTGAGAGAATTCAAACATTTGCGCCCTTAACGCAGGAATTCGATGCAGTTACTGAGCCGCCGAGCTGGTCAAATGTCAAAACGTCACTCGTGACTCGTTTACTAATTCTGCTAGATGTTTCATTTCTTCGATCTGTTTGCATCGAATCGGTTTGAAAGAAATCACTAGAATCGTTCTGTGGGAACATGATATAGTACGACCCTTCTTGTGTTCTGTTTGGATGCGTTCAGATTCTGTGTGAGATGTCAAACCTTTCGTACATCAATGGCAGTCCAGTAATACTGTTTCTGTTAAATGATATTTTGGCTCTTCTTTCATTCCGTCCTACATACTTTTTTCCCCTCCAATACAGTCCCAATTGCGTTGGTTTTGTCACATTAGTAATTCGATTATTAATTTGTTCAATGTTCATATCTACAAATGGTGATGGAAATTGTACGATCTTCGTGCTTCGGTGCCTTGCTTCGCATTCGCAAACGAGAAATAAACATTCGCTCTAGAGTGGATGTGTGTTTCACTTCACTTTTTAGTTTAGCTCTCTCAATAGCTCCCTCCCACCTGAATGGTCACTTTTTTCCACAATTCTCTTACTTTATAAACTTTTTTTGTTTTTTGTTTTTGTGATGTGAGATGTCTGTCTTTGTGCTTTTCCTATCCCTTCTCTTACATCCTTTTTCACAACATGTTAGCTGATTTCTTTTATATTATTTGATGGTAAGAATGTTTCCAATACCGATTTACTTTGTTTTAGTTTTATCAAGTGATTGTTTCTCCTTTTGCTTTGAAATATTGCTTGGCCAGATGCTTACATCTTACCGCGTGATGTGAAGTGAAACCGAATGCATAATGAGCGTGTTACTGGGGAACCGCATTTCTAATGTTGGAATTGTGCAAAGAGTCGTTGAAACATTTAAAATCGTTACCACGTGAATGTATTTTATGCATTTTCGTAAACATGAGCTTTGTGAATGAAAAACCTATGAAATAGTTTGAAATGTCTGAAAACTTGTGATCAAGCTTAAGCTTTAAGAGAAAAATAAAAGAATGAAACAGCGAGAAAAAAATAAAGTGAGTCAATGTATGTAGATTGGCAATTTCATTTTAAAATATTAAGATTAAAATTAGCGAGCATGAGAAAATTAAACAGTAAAAGAAGGAAATTAAACAAGACAAATTCCTTTTGTTTTCGCTTACAACCTTTTTTATGTTCGCTTTGTTTTTCCCTCTCCCCAATCTTTAATTGGATGCATTTAATTATTTCGTTTGTTTAATGACTCAATTATTACCACCGTTTCTCATTATAAGGAATTTTATATGTACTTTGTGTTAGGTGTTGCTTTTCATGTATGCGTGCGTGTTATTCACTAGTGTGGTAAGACATTTTACTTTGTATGGTATGGTAGTGTTTCCTCTTGGTTAAGGGATTTCTTTTCCTTTACTAATTAAAATATTCACATTTATCAAATTTATGTAAACTGCGTAGAAAATTGGATTTAAATGGGTACGTTTTTTATGTATGTATTAAATGTGTGAGCGGACTTGTGTCTGTGTGTGAATTAATTCGTGTAGTGGGGGCGTGTAATGCTTTACAACTCTGTAATGTGGTATAATAATATTAGCAAGAGTTTTATTTAATGTATCTTCTTTTACACACCTTATTGCCTATACCTTCCGCTTCCTGCACCTGATTCCTGCTGCAACGTCTAAAGGTATGTGCCGGTGTTAGAGTATGTTTAGGGCTTTTAGTGAGGACCATCTAACAAAGCCATCTTGATCCTTCTGCTTGAGAGCTTTCGTGCAATGCATTTCCTATCTGATCAGTCCTTCGTGGGGGGGGGGGGGGGAGTTCTTCTGTGTTGTTCTAGTGTGCTAGCTGTAATGGTATAAAACGGTACCAAAAAATATATGCAAGTGTAACTTCTACCGAGTAAAGTTTGTGAAAAATCGAAACTCAAAAAAAGGTTCAACTTCTGCCCAATTAAAAAGGTTGCAAAGTGAAAGAAAGCAACACAATCGTGGTCCGTCTGGCAGTCGGCTAAATCTACCAAACCAGGACCTTCTCGGGAAGTGTTTCACTAAATACCCTACTACACTTGATCCTATCCTGATCGCGCGGGAACATACACTTTTCTCTTTCTCTTTCGAAAGGATTCCTCACCCAAAAAAGGTAGGGGAACGTAGTATATACTAAATTACAAACGGTGGCCCTGGATACAGTTCAGCACCCTCACAAACTTATGACAAATTTTAAACTATAATGTTCTTTTTTGTATGCCTCTTTTATGAGTATGTGTGTAAAAGTTTGACACCAGAACGAGTGGCGAAGGGGGTTTAGGGGGGAAGAAAATGTCTCAGCCTCAGTCAGTTACTCAATTACGTACGATCTACAACGGTGGTCAAATGAAACTAGCCTAAGTGGATGGGATGCTGCGTATCTAAACGTATCTTTACCAGCCTCACTAGACTGTGAAGTATGAAGCACGAGAAGTTTCAGTGGGTGTGTACACAGTGGTTCATCGTTGTTGGCTAATCTAACGAAGGTGGGAAAGAGGAATGAACCGACCTACGCTGGGTGTGTCCCTATCCAGGGAAGGGGGGACTGCTTCCGATTCATTGTGCGCTTTCGTTGGGATAGAGCTCGGTACCGCAATCGGGGTAAGCTTACACTGTAATAACTCTCCAAGAATGATATGGTACATTGTCTGTCGGTCTGTTTTTTTTCGTTGAGGAGCTTTCGATTTAAAAATCGTTCTTGCTGAGCCATCACTTTTGAACGAAATAGAATTGGATGTAAAGTGCTTTTGGCAAATAGAGACATGGAACACTCAGTAAAGTTTTGTGATGCGTTATTCTGGAGCAAGGGACACTACCTTTACAACTTTTCAGTACTTTTCCCTCCATTTTCATCATTCAATCCGGGTTTAAGGTTCGAATTTATCCATTATTGGCCTGTTTTACTTTTAAACTCTTTTTTACGATTTCTAAGCTGTCTGTGTGTGGTCAGTGTTGATGTGGAGCTTTCGTGTGCTGGGTTTAACTGTTGGCCTGTTAACGTAATGGGTTTTAGTCATGGGGTTTTTGAAAGTGATTTCTTCTTTAATTGCCGTATTTTATCGCTTCCTGCATGCGCACACTCCAAACACACCCTTGCAAAGTGGGAAAACTGCATTGAATTTTACGGCTCGATAGAGAAACGATTGCAATTATAATAAGGGTAAAAGTTTTGCGTACTTTCAGTGCGGGAAGGATATTTCCCATTTTAAACCTTGTCCTGAAAGTGAAAGTGAAGTTTTTGCTTCTCCGCTTTGACACCGTTTCCATCACGTTGGATGTGAAATTTTGGGGTTTTATTTTTCTTTTAAACTTTATTTTGAATATTCATTGACTAAAATTTCGCATTCCGCTTTCGTCCTCCACTCACCTTTCCACCCACAAGCTTGGAACCGCACCGCTTCCAAGCATTCTTTGGCCGCGGTTTTTTCGTCGCTTGGCACACAATCGTTTTTTTTTTTTTCGCAGGTAATTCTCATGCTCTCAGTTGATTTTGGTTTTGTGTTGTGTTTTGTTAATTAATTTTTAAACGCTTTGCTTTTGTTTGCAATGGTTCAGTAATTCTTATATAGTAAGTTTTGTGTTCCACATGCCACCCTTTCCCCGCTCTTAATCATTCCAGAGCCATCGCCCTCCTGATCGGTTCAGCAAACAATCGTTTACATGCAACCGATCGACCAGCCGCGCGTGTCTGTGTGATTGAGTTGTGTTTGTTTAAATTTGTAATACGTTAAATTTCGAAAATTTCGCTCACTCAACAATATCGTCATTTGTGTGTGTCTAACTCTTTCCCTTTATTCACTACTGTGAGTGTGCTCGGGTGTCCGTGTGTGTTAGTGTCCTTGCTACTTATCAACTATATCGGCTTTGCTTTCGATTTTCCTTACACTCAATTTTCAATAGTCACGCGGGGCCACCGCTTTTCCGACCTTTGCCCACCCCGTATTCCAATTTCCTTCTTCTCTAGTCTAGTACGTAAATCTAGTGAGTTGAAAGGAGCTTCGGCGTGTCCATTCCGATTTGCTTTCTTATGTATTAGTGTATCTCAATAAGGGGTTTTACTAACGTACGCCACATACTCGAACCTGCTATAAAGAATTGATTATGTTTTCTTACGCGCTAGCTCAACTTTACAATTTGGTTTACCTTTACTTTTTATGCAAAAATTCATAGAATTTCTTAAATAGTTTCAGCAAAACCGTTCGGCGTTACTCCCTTTGTCCGGAACAACTCGGCCAGCCAATGGGCACGGGCCTGAGACCTTGGGCAACTTTATGGTATATTGCCAGCCCGGGGTCCCGCCCCGCACCCCAAACCGTTCAAGTTGTCCGTTACAGGCGCCTAGTCGGTCCACCGAAAGTGGGTGGGGGGGGGGGGGGGGGGTGGGGTTAGGAGGGGGGTGGGTGCTATAATTCACGCTCAAAAACGCTCGATTTGCTCGTATTGGAACGGGGGGATGCCCGACGGATCGCACAAAACAACTGAAGGATTCAGACTACCTACAAAGGACTTTTGCCGTTCGCGCCCGCATTCCCCACCGTCCACCAGCCAGTTGATGTAAGACCATATGCGACGGGGCGCTCGATGGTACGTTTTGTTTTTTTTTTAATTAATTAATTATTTATTTATTTATTTATTAATTATACCTTAATAATTCATTGTTTTCTCTATAATTAGTGTGTAATGCGCAATGCGTAATGTATAACTAGGTTTGTCTGTATATTTATATAGTTTTAATATTAATTTACCTTTTAATTATTAAACATTACGGGCTTGTTTTTCTTTTGCTATGTTCGCAGGGTTAGTCGAGGAGCCATTTCCCTTTCCTTTGCTCTTGCTCTCTTTCTCCCTACCATTTTCTCTGGTTCTCATTTTGTTTAATATTTAGTTTATTACTTTCACCTATTTTTATACGTTTTCTTGTTGCGTTTCCGTGCCCACAATCTGTCCCGCAAAACCCCGTTGCCCCTAGGGGTGAATTTAATTTACTGTGAATTAACTATCGCCTTATTTAGTTTATAATTGATTGAAATTGTATGCATTACGAATGAGGGGGGTGGGGTTCGCTATCTCTGTGTCGTGGAATTACCTCACACTCACACATGTAAATGCGCACCGGAAAATGAATGGTACGGGCACTGGTTCTGTACATACCGCCCAGCCTGATGTTCTACTTCCACACACCCCCCTGCGCCCACCCAATTGATCCAGATAATATGAGCAATGGGTTGAGCGGAGGAAACCCATCGTTGATCGAGTGCGCCTCTCTCTCTCTATCTCTGTACCTGGGTCTGGGGGGCATTTTTCCTTGACCTTTTTTTTCCTTCAACGATTAGCGATTGAATTCATCTCAATTTTCGGTCCCAGCTGGGGGATACTTCTAGTAAGTGGGGGGGGGGGGAGGGAGGAGTTTTGTTTCATTGTTTCTGTGTCTCCATCTATATCACGTTTGTCGACTTCTGCTCTTGTGTCCTGCACCTTTAGCGCCACGAAGCTGGCAGCATTCGAACTTGCACACAACACACAAACACGCTGCTCACGCGAGCTAGAACTACATTAAAAAGTTTCGTTTTTTGAAATGGGGGAAAAACACTCTAGCGTGTATGATAAAAATAAGAAAATAAGTTTTTATGAACAGAGTTGAAATAAATGCTTGAGCACCGGTTATCAAGCTAGAAAATAGGTAAAGATCAATATAATATACAACGTAATATGCCATAATACACTCTATCCAGTAGAAGAGTTTCAACAAATTTCGCAGTAAAAACGAGAACATTCCACTACAGATAACAAGATTGGCTACTAACCACAAGCAACAAACGCGGCTCGTATAATTAGAATAAACTATCTCAGTTATGAAGAAAAACTGATAAATTCGTAATTACAATTTTTTATCAAGTATAATGATGAGTAAAATGATTACTATCGCAAACATTGGTAACATATTATTAAACTTTTCACATATATTCCAAAATCAAACGAAGCTAATACATGACTACTTCTTTCGGCTGAATATGAAACACAACAGTACCAGTATTGTCATACTTTAAAAGGATTAAATCAGCAGTCATGCTAACAACGGTTTTGATTACCTGTGAAACATACTGCACAGAAAGGAGGGTTTTCTCTTTTTAAGGAGTTTTGCTCGTTTTGGTTTTCGTGTTTCTTTTAGATCAAGTGTCGAACTTTGAATTTGTTTTACATTTTAATAAGAAATGCGACTTTAAATTCTTTCCCATCGGTGCCTCGTAGTTCCGTTAACAGAGCGTTTCTTCCTATTTGGTTTGTCAGTTATGATTACGAATATTTGACCTGTGTTTATGCCGTTGGATTTTTTTCTTTGTAACTTTAATTAATATAAAAATCAATAAAACTATTTTTCCCTACGAACTGATTTTGCAACTAGAACGGATAGTGAAATGTTTAATGAATTTTTGCCCTTTTCAAGAGCTGCAACATTCAATCAGAACGACAGAATTTTATTAATAGAAATGAGTAGCATTTAAACTATCTCCTATTATTTGAGACAATTAAATTCAAATTGATTTTAAATAAAAAAAAAAGATATTGCTTAATTGTTTTAATACCTTAAAAGCTTATACTGTAACACAAATCTTCTATCTTCAATAGGTCTAGCCAATATTGCCTTTTTTTTATTCCCAAAAGTTTGTCAAAAATGTCTCCGGATAGTCTGAAAAAAAAAACTTTTATTGCTTACTGCAACATCCCCAAGCGTCGCATGTTTTGAGTCATTCTCTCAGTTTTTCAATTTTTGTTTCGTTCCACATCGTGGCAGCTCCATTCAATTGAGATGGTTAAACGATGCTTGTGTGTGTGTGTGATTTCTTCGCTTAATTATCCTTTTGCACTACTTCAAACATCCCCATCAAACGAGGTGTGGCATTTGGTTTTGTTCTAGGATTACGTTTTGTCTTTAACAATATTTCATTTTTGTTTTTCGTTTATATATCACAGTCAATGCCGCCGGTGATAATGATGCGCATTTGCTTCCCACTTTAGCCTGAGGGAAGTGGGTGTGTGTTTTTGTCCCGTTTTTTTATTCAGTTCGGTGCCCGGTACCGATTTTACCACACGCTGCTAAGAAGTTAATGCATTTCGTGTCCAATGCTTACGTAGATTCAGTTTCGTGTTGAAACAGTAATGGTGCGCTTCGTTCGAATGCGTAGTGTAGTTTTTTTTTTTTTTGGCTGTAGTTCTGCCGCTCGGTGTTCGGTGCATTGTTGTGTGTTTGTGTGTTTGTGTATGGTTTGGTTTTTTTTTTCTTCATCACGCTACTTTATATGATACAAAACGGGAGCTGGAGCTGAACAACAGCACTTCCCGCGCATCCAGCTCGTGTACGAATCTGGATGTGTCGCTTCTTTACCTTCGCTAATTGTATTTGGTTTGGTTTTTGGCTAATAATTTAATAATACAACTCGTACTCGTTAAAGGATGCTGGTGCTTGATCGTTTGCTACCCCGTGTGCCCTTTCAGTGCGATTGTTCAGGGAAAAAGGCATGTGTGAGGATTGGATGACACTAATGATAGTAAAAGTGTAACATTTGTTATAGTAATTTTGCTTTTAGCCAAGCTAATTAATTAAACTTAAATTAAATAATAAGCTTTTAAGGAAAAAATAATCAGAACCCATTACTAACATTTACAATAAATAAGCAGATGAGAGCAACATTTATACATGAAATTAAGAAAAATAATAGAATAAAACAAACACGGAAATTCAATGATATGATTGCCAACGGAAAACAACAAAATTATTTAAATAATATAGCATCCATCCTCACCTACCAACTTTCCCTGTCCATCGACACATTGCAGTTGGTGAAAGGTACCCTCCTATGTACACGATCACTGCCTCCTCGTCCCTTCCTTCTTCTGCCCGTGCATTCTCTTTGAAAGCCTCCCTTTTTTTCCTGTCGGCTTTGATTAGTAATTTAGAAATTTCACTTTACTGTTTCGGTCACACAAGTCGCCCTCCCTCCCTACCGGTGGCCACCGATCGTCCTTCGGCATTGTTCCATTTTGCATCTTATGTCTGCAAAAGCGACAAAAGCTAAAACCGAACAGCACACAAACACACGATCGGTCCCTACAGGTAGGAAGGGAAAAGCAACTGGTAACACTAATAAACGACAAACGCAAAAAGAAATTCGCCCACGGTTCACTCACTTACTAGACTAACTGCACCCACCCACTCACACACACACATACACACTGCCGAGTGCGAGCAGTACGTGCGTTGACCATTTCCCTCTTAATACGACTAAACTTAAGTGTCCTACCACCATCTCGCGTCCGCGTCCCTTGCGTGTGACATGCGATGGAAAAGCGGCGTGAAGCAAACTGGGGGTTTTGCGAGTTTTCCCCGTCTTCCCGTCTCACACGCCCCGTATGCCTTCCCTGTATGTTGAGATACTGCGATACTGCACGTTTCGGGGTGAGTGTGATGCTTACTTTAATATTTTCCCTTTAAATTACATTACCAGCATACACACAGACACACTCTCACGTACCTGTTTGACACCATTAATCGCTCTTACAGTGCAGTTTATAATGTTTTATGCTGCGTGTAGTTGAGTGTGCTGCATGCTTGCACCTTTTATCTTCTCTCCAATGCTCTTTCATTCTCTTTTTCTCTCTTTGTATAATTTTAAAAAGGAAAATATAGCTGACAATTTTTGTTTTGAAATTATATGTTTATACTAGCTACTTGTAATTAGTTTGGAAAAATATTGGCAAACATCAACCAAAACCAAAAAAATGAAAAATTAAATCAATTTTAAAAATATTCACCTTAAACTATAACAATTATTAATTTAATTTTGTGTTAAATAAAGTAAATAAAAAAAGAGATAAAATAAAGAAAGCTGAAACAAAACCAAATTAAAAAGACAGTCAACCCTTTTTCAAGATGCGAAAACATGATACATTTACAACTGTGTAGTTGTGTGTTATAAACAGAGAGTGAAAATAAAAAGAGTGAGAATGAGATGGAAAGAGAGAGAGAGAGAGACAGAAAGGAGGAAGCAGAGAGCAGCGATTGAGAAAAAGAATTAAGTTAATATTCTAGTGTAGAGGAGAAATGTACAAATGTTGCTGCACCAACACCGTTTGCCCCATGGGGCCTTGCTACAGGGATTAAGATTTTGCTTTTTTTGTGTGAGAGTGTGTGCGTGTCGCCTTATTCGCTCTGCTTCCTAAATGTTCTTATTGCTTTCGGTTCATTATTGGAATGCTATGGTAAAAAGGGAGAAAAACGGGGATGGTAGAACAATAGATTGAATGCAGGCATCTCCGACTGCTCGTCACAACCCTTTGCTTGTTTCGGGTGAGAACATCGGCGATGACGAGTGTATGCAAGAAAATGGGTTGTTTTCTCCACTTAACTAGCGTTCGGTTTTATCCTTTCCCTTTTTGTTTACCGCTTAAAATAATCGAGAACAGTTGCGCGTCTGACGGGCGTCTGTCTCCCTCTTGTTTTCCATTTCCCTTTTTCATTTTGTTTTTGCTTAACAGGATGCTTAAGTTTGCCTTGTATGTGCCTCACCGATAACCGAGATGCTAGCAGTGGCTAGCGCGAAGGATGCGTTTGACTGATCGCCGATCGCCAGGATCGGATCAGCTACATATGCTCGGACCAACAGCAGTGCTCGAACTCCACTCGAATTCTACTCGAACTCCCGATGCCGCTGCTTGGGAGCTTTAATATCTACGTTCTGCCGCGAGACATTCTCTCCTACCTACTAAATTGTGCAATGGCAATACGCTCGCTCAATTACATTGACTACACACGTGTACGATATGCTGCTTGCGTTTTTTCACAGCAGTTTTTCCCCCACTCTCTCCACACACATACATGCATACACGCACACACGCACACCTAAACGATGGCCCTTTGTTTTTCGTCTGCTCTACCAGGAGACTGCAACTGAGGACATTGAAAACTGAACAGAATAACCCCCTTAGCACGTACCCGCTGACCGCTGACTCGGTGGAAACATTTATCTAGGTGGAAACATTCAGCTTCACTTTTCACCGGCCCGTACGGGTGTTCGGGTTCTGGTTATCCACCACGTTTTGTCTTACATTACTTTCCTAACTTTGCTCTAGGTTGCACTTGCAGTTTTAGTGTTGCCTTTGCTTGGTCGAAAATGATTGCTGGTCGAGTCGGTTTTTGCCCCCTTCAGGTAAAGCTATCTTCTTCACGTTTCACTCTTATACTTCCCGATCATCGTTGTCCACATTACTGCCACCACCGCCCACGATGCTTGGATTCGCGCGTCCGCGACTGCTGCTACTCGATGTTGAGTTTGCCATCCGCTTCGGGCCGGAATTTACGGACGCTCCCCGGACTCAGTCCGCGTCGTCAATGTCCGACACCGTCGGACGTGGTTGCATATGGCGATGCTGTTTGCTCGAATTTGTTGCTTTTTTGTTAGTTTTTTTTTGTTGTTTTCGGTTTTACTTTGCCGCTAGCCGGTGCCGGTTGCCGTGCGTGTGTCATGAATGTGTTTGCGCGACCGCTGCTGACCGTCGACGTTTTGCTCTCACGACCGGGTGCGACGCAATGGCCGCGAACGAAGAATTCATTTAAAAATTCTTGACAATAATTTAATTAGTAACAAATTGATTTTATGGAAAAACCAATAACAATAGCCCTTATCATATGGCTACGAAACGATGATGTGCGGAGCCGAAAATAGGACAGCTATGGTTGCCACTATTGTGAAAAATGTGAAAATTATAAGGCACAATCTATCAACTACCATTGCTGCAAACTTCCAATCCTTCGCAATATCGCTTTCTTCGTCCTCTTTTCGTATCTGTGGAGTAGAAAGAGAGAGAGAGAGATAGATGTTGAAAGCCTCATTATCAGAATGCTTTTTAAATATCCTACGTTTTTTTTTTCTAAATTTAGAGTGAATGTGGGAAAAAAGTATTTAAGATTTTAATAAACATCCTACGTAGCCAGTACGTGATAAAAAATATTGAAATATTAAAAAGAGTAAAACTAAAGTTGAGAATCATGGCATAGTTTGGAGAATGAGGAACTCATTGAACTATTAAAAAGTCAAAGTAATAGACCTAAGGTCCTATTATTAAATTAAAAAGCAAAATGGACAATCTTGAGGAGAAATTACACACCGAAAAGTGATTGTGAGTCTGTATATTTTTTTTCGTTTGTTTTCTTCAACGGTTTGAAATATAGAGACGAAGAGGATGGATTTTTTTATGTATGTAGCTTTTATTTCTGGTAGCAATACCCTTATTTTGATGATAAAATTAATAAATTTATTAAAATCAAAACATAGAGACGAAAAAAAGTGAGAAGCGGTAAGATAGAGTCTCTAGCAGGCATGCAACATTTCGGCGATGAAGAGAATTCTAGAAATCTATTTTATATTTTAAAATGAGCCATTTTCGTCCTGCATTGTTGCATTTTTGTTTTCTTGTTTTCTCGCTTATCATACTGTTAAATACTTTCGCTGTATATCACTTGATTTATTAGTTTTGCTAGGTACTGCACGTAGTCAGCACCATCTGACTAGCGGGCCAAAGCAGACTAAACATGGATTTTATCTACAGGTGCATTAATGTGGTTATGGTGCAGAAAATTAAGTACAAAAAAAATAAATAAATAAAATTGATCCATTAGCCATTATGTTCCAGTAATACCTTCACCATGTAATATAAAGCATTTTTTGATGCACTGTAATTTCTTTAAAATTTTGAAGGCTAGTGTTTAATATTAAACCGTTTTCTCCAAAGTTGGCCGTGAAAACAATGTCTTTCTTGTGCGGAGAATCATGATAGCAAGATCAATATAAAAATACAAACTTGCCTTATCCTTCCTCAAGGCTTTACTCTTTCTTGCTCTTTCTTATTTACAGTCGTAATCGAGTTTTCATCGTTTTTTGTTATGTCCCATTAAAAGTCCTATTTTTTATTATTAGGTAGTTACGGTCAGGCCGTATTGCTAGTTAAATAATTTAATTGCGTAGGAAATCATGGAACCAGTTTTCTTCACGTATAAATGAGAGAGAGCTGGGTGTAATCATCATAAAGGTCGTTAAAAGTCTGTCAACAAAAAGGTTTTGACTGTTTTTTTTCACTTTTAATTTGTTTATTGATTTTTTTAGAGCTAACAAATTTGGAAAAAAAAACAAGCTTATCATAATGTACAGTATAAATTACCTTCTTAACTGGAATTATTTATGGATTTTGCTACTGTTAAAATATCTTAAACAGAAAAAAATTAAGCTAAAACAACAGCTAACAGCAAAGAGGATAGATTCAGATTCGTGTTCATCCTGCTTACAATCCATGCTAAAATTAAAATTTATCCAGCAAACAAAACAAAATTGTTTAAAACAATTTTAAAGTCCGTTACAGTCCGTAAAACGGGACAGGGCATCTAAATGCGCTGTCACTATCGAACCGAGCGCAAATCGCAAAACCACACCGACCAGAACGAACAGCAGTTCCGCTTGATCGATTGGCCAATTAATGATAGATGGTTATCGGTAACCGGTTGCCGGTTTAGCAAACATCATCGTTGTCGCCCTTTAAACCACCCAGAAAACCCGGAAGCTCCCGCACCCGGGCAGAACGCTGTCCAGAGGACAGTGTTCTTTAAACAACATCAATCTTCCTAACCTTTAACCGACGTATTTCCATTTATTAGACGCAGGGCCGCAGAAAGAAAGTGTGCAGTGAGAGAAAGTAACGAGAACGCCACGGCCACGCCACCTTCGTTTCGGCCGCGTGACGGTGACACAAACGAAGTGTAACGACGCCCGAAAGGAAAGTGTGTGACATTATTGATGACCACCACGGTTCCTGCCCAGCAGGTCGGCAAGGAAAATGGACCGTGTGTGTGTGTGTGTGTATGCAAGCTGGTGAAAGTGACAATGAACTTCCTTAATTGTAGCCGCTTGTGGATGACATTGAAGTTTGCTTCTTCTGCCTTCAATTGGCCGGGCACCGCTCGGTGATTTTAAGGAAAGCAAATGGGAAAGACGAACTTGAGGAGACTGCGTACCTGGTCGGTGATAAAACGTATCTCTTTCAATATTAAAGCTAGTTCGTAATCAGCAGAGGATGTGAAACACGTGTGTGGTGGCGCTATCGCATCCGGCATTCGATTAGTTCCGATCGGTCCGATGCTTCCATCATCACTGCTGTAGAGTTTGAAAAAAGAGGAAGAGAGAAGGATGAGTTCGGCATTAGGTACATCGAGAGGATCGAGCAGTATCGTGGCTTACCTGTAAACAGTCCTGAAATATGTTGGATTATGTGGCAGTGTACCTCCAGGGGTCAATGGTCTACAGTTGTGACGAAAGTCATCGTCTATATCTAATACGTTCGCTAGTAAGGACTTCGATGATCTGGTGAAAGAGAAGAAGGTGTATAAGTGCACGAAGTTCAATGCATCGTTCTGCACGTACCGCTCCTTCAACTCGACGTCCTGTATGTGCGCTTTCCGCTCGGAACTGTCCGACGTTGGCGTTGGTGGATATTCCATCGATAAGTCTCTACCGGGTCGACTCATTCTTAAAATACATGGCAACCAGTATAAAAATATGATTCTAACCTGTAGGATGAAGAAGTTGAAAAAATGAGAAAAAAAAAACATCTTTAGTTTGCTTTGATAATGTTACACTGCTACCAGTGTCCCAAAACGTGCACATCTGTATCTTAGCCCAAATCATAGCTTTTGGGACTTTAAAATCACCTCACAAGGTAGTTTACCGCCGCCGCAGGCTGAATATTTCAACATACCGCCCCGTTTCATCAACATCAAACTCCCCCCCCCCCTCTCTATTGCCACCCTACCTAAACCTCATTGAATCGCAGCCGCGGAAGCCCGCTTGGCACAGATAAATTAAATTAGGCGACTGTTGGGAAGCCAAGCTAAAACGGAGAACGGGCACAAAAAAAAAAGATGATCACTTTGCACAACATATGAGTGTGCTTTCCGTCCATGCAGGTTGCCAGAACGGCCTTTCCGTTGCTTGTGTCGCGCCAAGGAACGCGCCAGCTAGAAGCGCGCAATGAATTTAATAAACTTTCTCATAAAATTCTCATAACTGAAAATGGGGAAGCACGCACCGTAAAATGGGAACAGAAATTGAACGATAAGAATGGCGTGAAACCGACCGACCCACACACACACACACACACACACAAAAGTGAGGGATATTGTAGTTTTTGTTCCGGTTTGAATTTGTATTTGAGGGCTTTTTGCATACAAAAGGTCGATTTAATGGACAGAGAGGGACGCATGTTCCGTCATACGCGTCAAGCATACGCTGCAGACACTACTGACATGCTTTCTTCTGTAGAAGGCTATAATGACTTAAAGTGCACATAACCTGCGACTATTGCCAACGACACGTCCGACTTTACCGACTGCTGCCGTTTGTTTAAGAATTTGCCCGAAAAGCAGCCACCGGTCGCTGTTTTCCGCCTTCGCCAATCATCGACGCGGCCTGCCGGAGGCAAGGATTTTCCGCGCTCAGGCAAAAGCGCTCGTGGAATCTTCCACATTCCACTTCCGGGCTGAACCGAGGAAGCGAGTTTGCGGAGAAGTAGGTTGAGGAAGGAAAAGAAGGAGAGGGAGAAAATCATCATCCTTCACGGGATGTGCTTTGAATAAATAATCGCTCGAGCCGTGCCGCGTTTGTTTGTGTGTCTAATATGATTTTAAATAATCCTAGCATGCGTCTCGCTTTTCGTGCAGCAGAAAGGAGGCGTCGGAAGGCGTACCAGCTTACTGTGCTTATGATTTTTCTTCCCTACGAGTATGAACCACGGAGCTTGATTCTTGATGAGATCTCGTTTCGGCAGCTCAAACCGACGGCAGCTGGAGAAGAAGTTTGAAAGGCGACGATAGAGGGATGGGACGGAGGCATCGCACGTTACCGTTGACAGCTATCTCGTACCTTATCTATCATACTGACACGACCGTGCAAAAAGCGGGGGTCGCCATGGAAAAGGGAAAACCGATCGCCATGACGAAAAGTGTCTTTCGAAAAGGGCGAAGAACAAAACCGTGCAAAAAAAGGAGGGGGGGAGGAAGGGAAACTGCCGATGGAGAAAAGCGACGGACAGATGACACGGATCGCGTTATCAGCCTTTCTTTCATCATTTGACGTGAAGGGATACGTAGGCAGGGCTGCTTTCTGTTCTTCTAACCTTTTCCTCCGCTGACGCTCGCTATCGGCGTGGGTAAAGATAATTTTTGGCTTTTACTTTAGTACAGACCGCGGGCGACGAGTACGATTGGCTCGCGATTGTGCCTTGCCACATCATTGTCGAACGGCGTGGTGGAGGTGTCCCTTTTGCTAGGAGTAGTACAGCATCGGGTAGAACTCCCAAAAAAAAAGGGTACTGTAATAAGTAAATCTCTCTCCTTTCTTTCACATTCCGAACAGAGAACCCCAGCGAGGCTCCCACACAAAAACACATCAAAGGGGCGAAGCGTGTGCTGTTGTGAAGCGTAAAAGATAGAGAAAGTACGAAGTATGAAGGGTAGCATACAGAGCTAGAAAGACATTTGCAAAAAAGTATTTACTAACACCACCAAACGTGGGAGTATGTGTGAGACCAAAGTTGGTCAAACGAAAATGTTCTAGAAAGAAAGACTTTCTCCAGTGTTTGCTTATCCCTGATTGAGCGAAAGAGCCACACAAGGAAAGAATTTAGCTTTTGTTTGAATTAAAGAAACATAACGGGACTTTAATCGGTGGAAGGGCGGTTTGTTAAGGTCTATTTTTTTTTTTTTTATTCTGAGATACGAAAGTTATATAAAGGGCTCGCAGATATCATACTGTATAAGCATAATCAATTTGCACCTCACGATCTTTAAGCTTTTATCATCCAGGAAGGTGATTTGAAGTAATATGGTGTAGAGAAAAAAATGGTACACAATCAATAGTTACCGAATTGTTAACAAATATTTGAGATTGAAATAAATATTGTTTATGAACCAATTTATGAGTTATTGGCATCAAGTGTCACTATTTTAATTTAAACACTTTTCTTTAGCAGTCAGGTTTGGTCTAAACCTATCCAATCTAGTTTTTTCATTGAGATTGACCCATTAGCTAAACACCTTACCGTATTGCTTAACTACATTTAAAATAAAACCATCCAGTTTCATTTAAGTCATGTTCGTTAAACATGGTGGAGAGATTATGCTAAATAATGTGATTATTTGATGCAAGGTTGCTACACAACATTACTACAAAAGACTACATTTAGTAGAGCTTAGAATGCCTATTTTTAGGAGTTAAATTTTAACAGCCATCGTTTGATAAAGATACGATCAAGTTCGCCATTCCTATTCCAAACCTTTTAATTCCTGAAGAAGGTTGCTTTGTCACTTCAGCGTTGTTTCTATGAAGAAAATGCATTATGAAATATTCTTCATCTTTGGAAAAAACTTCTCAGAATACGACGTGACGTACTACTGCATGGTGGTTTGTATTTTCTCTGATTTAATATGGTTTACAACGTAGCATTGTCGCAAGGATTTGACAAAATCTTCTACAAAAGTATCTTTATCGGAATTATCCTAAATTTATTAAATCCTTGTACGAACGAACATGGGCACAAGTCAATTATTAAAAGCCTAATGCAAACGCAAAATCGAAGTGCTAACTACTCCGTTACTTCTTCAACAGTACGATATGCTTCACCACAACGGCAACGTATCGAACCGGAAAGATACTCGTCTGTTGTTCATTTGCAGTTCATTTCAAAGCCCGACAGTTCGTTACGGTCGTTTCATTCAGAACAACCCACCCAGCAATGGCTCAGATACGTTCATCATGCAAGCTTACGCATATCGCCGTACGACACCAGCAGTTCCAAACAGGCCACACTCCGTTCGCAACCAATTGTTCCACCGGCTGCGAATGCACCAAAACGATACCGCGCGCAATCTCGGCCAGGTCGGTCGTGATTGTGTCTCTCGTCCGTTTTGGGGCCACGTGTCGATTCATACCTGCTTGGTGCACGGTGCACGAGAATCCATCACGCTGACAGTGGTGCTTTCGGGTGGTGGTCAGCCAACAAAGCAACCGAAGGAATGGAACATCGCAAACGGGAAGTTTCAAAAAGAAGCTTCTAACCCGTTGGGAACAAACTTCAAAATTGCATTTGAAAGCTTCCCGGCACACAGCAGCACCGTGGTTAAGGGAGTGGCTCCAACCTTTTCTCATTTAAGTCGTGCCATAGTGGGATCCCTTTTGGCGAGGGCAGCAGAGTGCACCGGGCGCACACCTTTCCGTGTGTCCGATTGTTCCGAACGTGTCCTCGAGGGTCGTGCCAACAGTGCATCGTACGCCCCTTCATTTAGAATGACTTTTGCCTGCATGATTTGGAACATTCTAGACATGCATCTCTCCACTCGGTATGCGCTCGGGTGCAGCACAGAAGGAGTCGCTCGGTACACTATATGCAGATAGTTGCTCGCTTGCTGTTGCTACTTACCCAATCAGACATTTCGTGTGTGTCCGCATTTCTATGATGATAATTTAAAATGAGAATCGTCGAAACAACGGATGATGCAACCATAAACATGATGCAGTTAAAATATGTGCCTGAAAGGGTGAAAAGGTTAGAAGTGATTTTTAGTTTTAATTTTCGCGCATTATGTTGAGTGAACTAAATACTAAAATATCTCCATAGTCTGGTACTAAGCAGTCAATACGCTCTTTGAATAAGTCGAGCTTACCTAAAAGTGGAACAGCATCCGATGTGGCTGGCATTGTCTCAGCAACCATATTTAAAAATACAGTCAGTGATAATAAAATTGTTACGCCTGGAACACAAAGGTACATTATTAAAGTACAGACAAGGAAAGCTATTAAATTAAGGCTGTAGCCCCAATCGTATTCTACACCTTCCGCCCCACGCTTACCAGACCGGCTTCCATTCTTCCTAAAGCTTCCACTCGAAACTCCCCCCCACCGCGCACTTACCTAATGATAACTTTTCGCCAGAGTCCGGTGGCAGCGTGAATCCTAGCAGTGCCATCGATGCAATCAGCACACACGGTACGATCAAATTAAAAAAATAGTACAGCGTACGCCTTCGGATGATGATGGCGAAGGTGATGTCGATGTAAGGCTCTGGACAGCAGTTGTAGTAGATTTCGTTACGCTTGCCGGGAACACCTGTACAAGCGCATCCGGTGGCGGCGGAGAGCAGGATGTGGGGACAGTGGGGTGGGGGAGGGCGTATACAGTGAAGTGTTACGGACAAGGGAACGAAGAAAATCATCACCCCACACCACAATCAATCCCCGGACGAAGTTTGATGATACACGCGGGGAGGATAAAGATTGGGTTTTGTGTGGTTTCGATTTTTTGTTTGAGTGAGGATGAATTTGGGTTTGAAAATTTTAAAATAAAATTAGTGCTTTTAATTCGACAGTGGAGAAGCGGCGGATGTATCATTGCAAAAGTAGTTCAGATTTGTTTCCATTCTGGTATGACAGTCAACACGCAGTTCGACAGTGAAACGTTATGAGCAAATCGGTAGAAAAACGGCTCTCCTTAAGAGAACCAGCGTGTTAATTCCATTTCGTTACCATTCCTTACTTGAATGTTGCAAACGAGTGCGGGGACGTTTTTTTAAGGCAAACGGTCCTGTTACTAACGGTCAAAACAAATTCCGTTTCACTGGAATGTTGGTTGTTTTGGTTTTGGCTGTGGACAAGTCATTACAATGTCTTGATAATGACATGATGGCTGATGGGTGAAATGTTTGATGATGCATGAACAACGTAAAGCGTGCAATAAGAAGTTGAGTTGATGCTACAATTTCCTATACAACAGTGTCGAGACACTTGGCGATGTGTTCGTGCCCATGTATGAGACTCCCAAGATGTATTTTGACTACTGTTTAATGTTTTTTTTTCAACACAATCTACCAACACTTGATTAATTGGACATATTTATGAGAATAGTTTGA
This sequence comes from Anopheles epiroticus, assembly GCA_000349105.1. Classification (NCBI taxonomy): domain Eukaryota; kingdom Metazoa; phylum Arthropoda; class Insecta; order Diptera; family Culicidae; genus Anopheles; species Anopheles epiroticus. The sequence continues at coordinate 333,777 of KB670114.1, read as the reverse complement.
TGTAACAATGTTGATCGAGATGAAAGTGATAGTTAACAAGAGTGAATAAGAGTGAAGTGAAGAGAAGTATTGACCACTTACTTTTAAGGCCTGACCGTCTCTACTGAATTAAAAACAAGATAAATACTACGCAGTAGTCGAAATACATCTAGGAAAACGAAAATATACACGAAAGTGTTTTGATATGCCCTCCAAAACGTTTGTTAAACTAAAACTAATTTCTAATCAATCATCAATTGTTACATCAATCACCTACCAATTACCAATTATGCTAAAAGTCTTCAGGTCTTCCCGGTAAATGTAACCGAAACTACTTCTCTCACATCGTTCCTCCCTCCTCCTTAACAAAACTTACAACTCCATGCAATGGATTTTACTACAAAAGTAACGATTCCATTAAAAGTTTCGCTCATTAGCTTCGGCTCGCAGCGAAACCAAAAATCTCAAAACACCCTGCTGAAAACTAATCCATCTTAAAAGGCTAATGTTTTCAAACCGCTTTTTCTCTCCATTTATGGGCCAGTTACACCTTTGGACAGCTATTAATTGAATTAGTTGTGATCCTTTGCCGGGCGTGGTTATTGAATATTTAATCTTCAGCCCAGCCCGCTTGCAGTACGGAACGGACGCGCGGTCCACACATCCCACAGGAGAGGGGTACATAGGGTGTTGCTCATCCCGTACGGGGCGCATAACAGCACAAACCCATTCTACCGTGGTCGCACGTGCCCGAAAGCCGCTCTTCCGACGACAAAACTTCCACAAGCCGCGCCGTTCCGTCTTTGGGAGGAATTAAGTTTAATGTCCTCTCGTGTGCAGAATGTTTTCTTTCCCGGCGACTTACCACGGGCATCCGTGCGATCACACCGCCGAGAACGGGCGGAAGGGGGGGGGGGGAAGGGGTGGTTATGGGACAAAGTTTTCCATTCATTATCTTGCACCCGCTCTCCTTCCCCCTCATGGGGATCCTCTTGGTGCGGGATTAGTGATAAAGGGTTCTCGTAATAAATTTAATCACTTTGCATGCTTTAACCATTCATAACCGGCTGGGTGGATGGGAGATGGTAAAGAGCTGAGGCGTCTCTATTCCGTGTGGATACAATCCCGAGCACACACACACACAGCTCCGAGAAATAAAAGCTCTGATCCGGCTGCATATCCTGCCGAACGTGGCTGAGCCCACTTCATTAGCCCTCGCCGTCGTCCACAAATCCTTGGGTCCGGGCATTCGATCAATAACCGCCGGGGCTAAAGTGAGGTTAGGATTTGCTCGTGGAATGTCCTGCACAAAAGCCGGCAGGAGGTTCAATTTATTCTTCAACCTGATGGGCTACAATAAACAAAGGGGCGAACACACTTCCCCTTTGCCGAGTCCCGATGGTTTCTGGGTACTGCGCCAAACCTGGCCCCAGGGAAACAATATCTCACATTCTTTCCCCTCCCAACGGGGTGGTTAGGATGCGAGTGGGGAAGGAAACGAAAACCTTGGCCGCGGTTAATAGTTAATGGCATCTCCTGGCAGAGGTTATGCAAAAGTACGGGCTAGTTTGGAGGTATGTCTGGCACAGTGAAAGCACCAATATCCGGGTAGGATAGTCCATCTCTAGTGTCTGGGAGAGGATGGATCCCGACGGCAATCGATAAAGAGCCCGTCCGCTTGCGCTCTATCATGCTCTTAAACGATTATGGCAATTAGTTAGCAAATTGTTAAATGAAACGTTGAAACTCCCAAGGCGATGGCTGTCGGTGGATTTATGTTGGTGGAAAAGTCAAAGCGAACCAAAACGCGTTACTATGATGAGAGAAACATGGAGGCAGCGTGGCCGAGCGGTCTAAGGCGCTGGTTTTAGGCACCAGTCAGAAATGGCGTGGGTTCGAATCCCACCGCTGTCAAAGTGAGCTTTTGGTTTTTTAGGGGAGGAGAGCTTTTTGAGAAGTGTTTATGGTAAAGGGATGGAAACGATCGGAGTGATGAAACTTATTGAGCAGTTAATTATCTATTGTTATAAAAAGGTATGTTAATTTGAACATTCTTTAAGTAGGTGAGTAGTTGAAGCAACAGCCTTTTTAAAAGTCCTGCTGCAGATTTTGTTAACCAAAATCGTGCCATAAAGTTTTACTCTTCAAACAAATTATTGTCCGTTAGGGAGAAGAATAAACAAACTAGCAGTTGCACATTACGCCATATTGAATGAAACATTTCTTCAGACGAGCCACCGCCACCACCGGATGGGATTGTTATCTTGAGACGAAAGCTGTCTAACAGACGGTTTTGCTAAAGGAACGGAGGGGGTTTGTTTCTCAAAAGGTTACTTTCTCGCTACTCTTAGGCAAATCGGACTCTGAAACGAAAACAAGAACATATTGCTTTACTGATTATCTTCACAAGGGACGAACTTCCGCCGAACTGTCGACCCGCTACCGTAACTGCACTGTGGTGGTTCGCTCAAACCTTCAACTTTAACCGTGCTGAACGGGGGACGCGGTCGCTTCCGGGTCTAGCTCGCTATGATAGGTGACCTACGCGGGACACTGGTGTGTGCTGCTAGTGTACACACCAGTAGGGCGTCCCACAGACTACTTACCGACAGTCTCCGAACCGTCAGTCTTCCGCTATAAACGCGTGCGCTCTCGCTCTCTCTCTCTCTCGCGCTTGCTTGCTTTTCGCACTTGCACGCCGCGTCGCCTACTGTCGGAGTGTGTGTGTCGGATGGTTGTGCGCTGTTGCTCTGATGTTGCATGTGCCGGGGCCATGCACAAGTTTCAGGGGGTTCCGAAGACAACAGTGGTTTCGTGACGATTGATAACGCGCGTACTCGAATGGCGCAATCTTCGTGTGTCGCGACTACCCGCGCAGAGTTGAGACACGTTCGCCAGCGCGCCGCGGACAGCGGCGGGAAAGCACCGCCAGAGGGGATGGAGAGCCCCCCCGGAGGACATAGCTCTTCTGGCTGTACGCTGGGACGTGTCCTTCTTGTAAGGTCCAACTCCCCGTTCTCAGGGGACGCAACGTTTCAGCACCAAACTGCGCGCGGAACTAGCGCGGAAAGGGCAGTTTCGATGTGAAACGTGCCGTGTTGGCCTTTCGGTTTCGCTTTCGATACTTTCGCTCCCAGGGTTCTTGTGTTTTTTTTTTTTGGAGTTTGGGGCGGAAAGCCCTGGCGACCGTGGCTCAACCCGTTCGCCCGGGTAGTACGCGAGTGTTGGTTGGTTATAGTTTGGTGCAAAGCGTAGTCAGTGGGTTGTTTTTTTTAATGGGCAGCTGATTTTGTCGTTTCGCTTGGTTCGTGGTGTTATCTCTTCTTTTTTTTTAGCAGGGTGCAGTTATCGGGTGTTTAGCGATTTTGAGTTTAGTTTTGTTACTTTCTTTTGGAAAACAAAATCACGTTTGGACGCAATAGGGAACGTAACGACTTTCCAAAAAAATGTAAAAACGAAAGAGATCCTCTAATCTGGTTTTCTATTTGCTCGTTTTTTTTCTAATTAAGGCAATTTTTGCTTTTTTACGCGTGGCTCTGTTTAATTCGTGTGGCGTAGTTACTATTTTATCCGTTTCCTGGTCGTTTCCGTACTCGTTCATCGACATCCGTTCCAATGCTTCGTTCAGTGTGTTGTTCTTCTTTGTAAAAGTGCATTAAAAAGTGCACGAAATTTTGCAGTTCGTTCGAATGGAAAATGTAGTTGAAAGCATTCTGATTGTGCAAGGTCAATTTCAATAATTTGACAGGCTAATTTAAATATCAATAAAAGTTAACTCTTATTCTCTAATTTTATAGTTTTGTAAGATGCTAGGCAGTAATTGAGCTCTTGCAATGTTTTAGCTAATGAAGAAATTTGCTTGTGACTTTAGAACGAAAAAGCGAACAATCTCTCAGTTCTTTAAGGATGTTCTTAAGAAGCATACTTTTCTTAGCATCTGCCGTCCATTGTAGACACTACAGACATTTGCTGTCGGTTCTACACGTTGACACGCATCCAGCAATGAGAGGGAAAGAAAACTAAAATTATTTCATTCTTCTCCTATGCACACGAAGGGACGTTGGGGGTTTGATGAAAATCGAAATCTGACACCAGCAGAACCCAGGCAGAGCTATCAAACGGAATAAGCTCAAGAATTCGGTACGGTCATTCTAGCCATTGCACCACTGCCGTCTCTGTGCGACGGTACTGATACGGTACCCTTCAAGAGCAGAACTCAATCCCATTCTAATTGGTCATCCACCAGAAGTCAAGACTGGATCCCGCAACAAGAGCTAGTTTCAAGCTCCGAGAACTGCAACGTTTGTAGAAACTAGTGTTTCAGTACGAGAGTTGTGTTGCTTTGAAACAATAGCATTCAGCAATATTGGATAAAAGTTCTTCAGTTATCATCATTATTGAACGATTGATCTCATTCTCACACGTCTCGTTCAATTAGGGACAGTAGCAAGAGCATGGATAGATAATCAAGAGAAGTAACAAAAGAGAGATGAAATGGGCGTCTCTTGAATGCAGTTGTTTTACAGCGTTCGTGAACAGCTCGAATGGCATGAAATGGCTACAGGCTAACAATGATATGTTTGCTAAACGAATAGTTTGCGGAAGCATGAGATGTGATGTAAAGGCCACACTGCCAAACTGGTTTTACGGATGGATGGATGATACGAACTTTCTTTTTCGGGTTTGAATGTACTTTTTTTTGCTAGAATTGTTCGAATTGGCTTTTTCAAACCCGCCCAAGCAGATCGGATGAAATGATAGGTAAATCCTTTTTTTGTAAGCTTGAACTAAATTACATGAGCGCTGGTTGGATGTTTACAAATGAGGTTCTCGTTTGTTCGTTCGTTCAGTTCCAGTTCCAACATTTCTTACATTCCAAAATTCCACTAATTCCAGTGTTTCTTAATTTTGTAATCGATTTTAAGCTACGTTTTAGTAACGGTGCCTTACCTAGAAGATCCCATTCACCATTCGTCACGAAACTACTGACATCTCCACCTGCTTCATCTTGCAACTGCAAGTCTAACTGTAATGTCCAGAAAGAAAACAATGTTGGTTTGGTTGCATTAGTTACGGGTTACGGGTCAAGCGGAGGTTAGGTTTTTGCGTGTTTCTGTCTGCAGCTAGCCACATTGGCTCGCTTTCTTTCAGTCTGCTGGATGGCTAGAGCTTCTGCTGTGTTTGGCAGTCATTGGAGGCGTTTGGGTAGCTCTAGCGCGGTGTCGTTTGAAAGCCTGGTACGCACGGAAAGCACCTACTGGGCACACTGGCGCACGCACACTAACACACATTCACTCGTAACGAATAAGGTAAAAAAAAACTGAAAATTATCCATCAAAACGGATTGTACTAAATTTTTACACATAATTTTAAATGGTTAATTAAAATTAAATAAAACATGAAGCTTAACACTAAAATACTCTAAAATCAACCATGTCTGAACTTAAGTACATAAAAATTTAAATCAATTTTTTAATTTTTTTAACAGTAAATTATTAAAAAACAAAATCAAAACATAAAAATAATAAACATTTCGCATCTTCAAAGTCATGCGTAAAAAATCGGAAATGTAAAAATTAAAAGCGATCTAATCCACAATCCAATGTAAGAAAAGCTGTAGAAACCAATTAATATGCAACATATAACAAAACAGCTAACATAAAACAAGCTCAACGTTAAATAAAGTTTCAATATCTTTTATGAATGTAGTACAAATATCTGGAAATGGTCTTAAAAGTAATGTGTTGTTACATTTCGTCATTGTGTATCGTTTCGCTTAACTAAGGGTTTTTTGTTAAACTCTGTTGTAATAGCACTTCAGTTTGTGACCGACCGACTCTCAATTAGCTAGTAAAGCTCTCCAAAGCTTATTCCAGCTTTCGGGATATTAAAGCGATATTGCAACACATTAGCAATTCATATCGCTTGCACTTTCACACCTGTTTTTCAGTTTTGCTTAATCTTGTTACTGCCATTCCGTTGTGTCATTCATTTACGTTTGTTTGAATGCTTTTTCCTTGTATAAAAGCGTTGCTATCTTTTCTATCATTTCTTTGCTTGAGTTTGTTTACACACATTTCAGCTCATTAATACTGAAGCAAATCAGGAAAGAAGGGGTTGTGTGAATGGACATGATATGATTATCATTCGATAGTTCGTATGATGGTTTGGTTTTGGTTTCATCTTCCATCTGCTCCCATGATGGAACCGTATCGACGAAGAGTTTTTTGAAGCTGTTCCCGAGCTTGTCAAATGACGCTAACGAATTTGCGCTGCAATGGTACTGGTACTGGTTGTTCAAACACATCGCAATCACAGCAAAGCATTCATCAACCTCCAACGGACTTGGCTGCTCACGCTGGAGGCGGCCATTCTCCAACACGGGAACGATTTTCAAAAAAGTCTTCGACGGTCACTGGTGCTAACTGGGGCTGTGAATGTTTTATTAAGTGTTGTTTGGGTTTTTAAGTGTGGTCCTGCTTCATGTCCTACCTTTCGTGAAGGAGTCTTAGCTCGTAAGCTTATGCCTAGAGAACTTTTTTTTTAATAGCATTTGGTTGGAAACAACATAGGAAGTAAGTTGAATACAACAAATTATTCTCCAGTGTGAACATTGGATGTGCTCTCTAGGCATGAGCTTACGACTTTAGTATCCTTCATATTTTTAGTTCTGGTGTTTTATAATAAACCTGTTAAAATCATTGTAAAAAAACTAACAGAAAGCAAGATAAAGGTGTCTAATTCCTCACAAACATTTATATTTCTAAACGTAGAACACTTGGCAAAACACAAAAGCTAACAGATTCTAAACGTATAACAACACAAAATGGAAACATAGGAAAACTAAACCTTCACATTTGGACGACATTGTGGGCTAAGTCAGACAGAAGGAAGTGAAACTTTTGCGGATGGTAGCAATCAATGCTCTAATAAAGCTGCCACTACGGGGTTTGGAGCGCGAGTTGCAGAAGTTGTATTTTATTGTAAGTTTGCACTATGCGCCAAAAGCTTGGAAATATTTTGAAAAGTTGAGAAAAAGCTAGCATAATGCTTGATTGCAAGGGTGAACTAGAAGAAAAATGAGGGATTTCAAATGACAATTAATGTCTCTTTGAATCCGCTTTCTATGTTTGATGATTCTAGAAAGAACTTGTTCTTAAGGGCAAATTCTAATGCTCTATTTTGGGTGCAAATATTCTAATGAAAAACTAGTCATTTGATTTTGGAGAAAGGGTGCAAATTATAGCAAAAAAGTGAAGCAGAAACCAACAGTTATTAGCTATTAAACATATTCAGTTGTCTGAAAGCATGTGGCAGCCATTATGTTTTGTACTGTATCACATGTTGATATAATTAAATTCCTTTTTTTAACAAAATAAACTTTGAATACAGGAAAACAAAAAGTTGAAACAGAGGTAAGGCACAATTCACAGAGATATTCTAATTAATTCAAAATTGAAATAAATTCGACAAGTCGATTTAAGCATCAATGTGAATTGGACTTTGCCTCTTCTGTATCATTCCACTAGCCTAGCTTCTAACGCAACTAATAAAAAACTAAAAGGCTTACCATATTAAAAGCTTGTAAATAATCAGGTAAGGAAGATGTGTTCAAAGGTGACTCATTACTGCTATTGGCTGCACGAGTACGTTCAGCCTCTGCCGGGGTGTAAGTGTGTGAGTGTGAGCTAAACAAAATCTATCTTGGGCTTGTTTTTCTAATATCAAGTATCTGTACACAGTTTTGTGTTGTTGTTGGTATTTGTTTTTGATTTAAGCGTTCAACTTTACCTGGAAACCATCATATGTCCAACTACCAAATTTCATTTCACATCTTTGATCGTCAAATGGAAACCACGTTATATCTATTTTACATGTTGATTTGAAGATTCCTGGTGGCACATACAAACATGAACCATTATTGCGCACGACTACGTTTGTCGGGTATGTGCCATCAAAGCCTTCATCAGCACTAAAATATAAATATACGGTAATGATGAGTACATTTGCCACTGCCAGCTCGGTTGTTCTCGGTTGTGTTTAGTTAGGTTTTTTTGTTTTGGGTGGGAAAAAAGATGAAAGAAGTAGTTGAGATTAAAGAATGGGTTTAGAGAAGAAATCGAAAAGGTTCAGCTTCATAGAAATAGATTTATTTAGGTTTAATGCTTTTATTTAGTGAAGAGGAATGGGAAAAAGATAAAAATATAAACAAATAAGATAAAAAAAGAAGAAAGATAACAAATTAAATGAAACACAAACAAAAAGTTGAGAATTAAATATATTAAAGGGATTAAACCTCTAATGCAATAAAAATCAAACAACAAATCAAACGATGGCCAAAAATAATATATGGCCAACTGTAAGTGTTGACAGATGAAAATAAATCCATAAAAAATTAAATTAGGTAAGCTTATTCACTCAAAAACAGAACAAAGTTGAAAGTTATAACAAACTAAACTTGTGTATATGTAATATGGATCGGAAAAGATTGATAAAAATTTGTTTAATTTGATTCACAGGAATTTATTTAATTTTGAAGAATGGAATAAGGAAACTTGAAAACTGCATTGTAAAACAATGTTTGAAAGTCTATGAGAAAAAAATAAAGGAAAAAGGTTAAAACTGGTACAATAAACGAAAACAAAGTGTGATAAATAAGTAACATAGTCAAAAAATGTAAAAAATAAAAATAAAAAATAAAAAAGGAAAAACAAACATTTAAGTAAGCATAAAAATATCTTTAAAGAACTTAAAAACAGAATAATATTTTTTGTAAAACAATTTGTAAAACTCAATGAAAACAATTGACTTATTTTTAACTAAACATAAAGCTCAATAGCAGACCAACACAACGTATCAACAAGATAACGAAAAATCAAAATCGGATTGGAGGGGTTTTGATTGGGTTTTATGCAAATCATTATTGGATTTATTTCGTTTGCTTTTTAACGGGGCATAGTTGTGTAGAGTTCGTGTTTAGAAAACAGAAAGGAAATGCCGGCAGTTTTTAAGAACGAATAACAACCTGTTGTACATCAAAACATCTGGTTTCCATATCCGATGCGGTGGTATCCGCAGATCTCGCACACCACCATACTCCGATGTGTTCCACCTTAAATTCATATCATTCCATTCCTGAGTTTTGGGAATAGTTTTAATTAATTTAGGTTTTGTTTTCGTGTATCATTTTTGTTTTAATTTTTGAATTGCAGTTTGTTTTCGCAACAAAAGAGAGCATGAGCACATGGCAGTTTTATCGTTTCGTAGTGTGTTTTTTCGAGTGGTTTTGCACGAGTTTTACGTTACGGCACGGGCACGGGTGTTGTTTTTTTCCGAATAGTTGTCGTTTGTTTGCCGATCAAAATCGTTAACGTTGGGCGTTGGTCGGGTGTGGTTGTTGTTTGAAGCGCATTTTCCACGCGTCCACCGGCGAGCGTGCAGAAAGTGGTGGATTGAATGCAACACGTTTCAGCATTGCAAATAATCACGCCCGCGATTTCGACGAATTTGACGAGTGATGATTTTTGTTTGCATTATTTTAGCAGATTCACACAGAAACAAACGCACAAATAAACAAACAAATTTCCAGTCGAAGGGACAATGATGAAATGAAACAAAGCGCGTTAAGAGAAAAGAGAAAGAGAGAGAAAGAGAGAGAAACCACATTTTAATAAACACGTCCAGGATGGCGCTTGCGACGCACCGATAAAGGTGTAGCGTGTAGTGAGCAGCTACTGCACGCGGGAAAGAAAAGGCCACACATAAGTAAGGGAAAATGTGTTGCGTCTGTTCAAATAAAATAAGAAAACAATTCCCTTTTCCATTTGTTTTTTCCGCCAGCTCAATCACACTTCTCACAATTGCAGTCAAAGTCACAACGGATTTCCTTGTTAGTCATAGTCCACCGGCAACGAAACTATCTTCCGTTCGATTGTCGTTGCTCTACTGGGTCCTTGCCCGGGCCGAGGACACTGTCCCGCGCCAGCGTTCCCATTTGTTTGCTTTTCTTTCTTCATTGGGTTGGCACGGTACGAAACTATTCCCAACGGAACGACCCCAAAAACACACACACACACACACACACAGACGCTCCCAGCGAAGACGAGGGTCTGTCACTTGTTATCTAATCCTCCGCCTCTGCGCGTGAACGGCGAGTAAATTTTCCTTTTCACATCAGAAAAAGGGAGCGAAGCAGCAAGGGGAAAAAAAACGCAACAACATATTCAAATTTTCACCCAACATCCAATTCCGGCACCGAAGTCGTTTGCTGTTGTCGCTCGGAGGATAGTTGTGTTGACCAAGCCGCATGAATGATTCATTCCCGAGGCGTGATGAAATCGATCCGTCCGTGAGTGAGGATGAATCTTCACCGACAGAAGCATACACACACCGCCGGGGGGATGGGGGTGTACGGGTGACTACTGACCGCCTGCCAGCGGTGACATAAGCAAACTAGACGCCTATACTGCCTAGATCGTCTACCATCCCAACCGTATTTCCCCCGAGGCTAGGTTAGGAAGCAATGAGTCGAAAGGACGTTGGTGGTGGTGGTGGGGACGTTGGCGTTTCGATGCGAATTGGTTGGAGAAGGTGTAGGTGTACGAGCGAGTACGTGGGTGAGTGTTTGATAAAGGTGCTTCCTTAAAAGCAGGCATCACTGCCCCCGTTCTCAGACGCGGGAGGCCGGGGTTTCGGGCTCCTTCTCACGACGTGCCGGCGAGAGAAAACACAAACGACACTACGCCACCCGAATGTCTAATTCGATCACGTGCACCGGCAAAACGGGAACCATCCCCATTTGCGACGAAGGTCACCGAGGGCCCGTGTTGTTGGGGCTGACGGGGTTTGCTCCTTCCATTTCATCGACAATTTGCCCCTGGACCTCTTGCATTTGACTCAAGGAAGTCTCTCAAGGAAATTGGCCACAGCTCGTTTTTGGGTTGCTGTGGAGCAGAGCAAAAAAAAACAAGGAAAAAGCTACCATTCAAATAAATCGAACCCACCCACCGTGCTCGGTGGGCTGGGATTAGAAGTCAAGCTAATCTTATTTTAAATTCTGCACAAGATTCTTGCATATATGTACGTACAGCAGACCAGCACTGTATCGGGAATGGGAGGGGGGGGGGGGGTGAACAACTGTAAAAGTGCAATCCATACTTGAACCTGATTATGCTTGGCTAGCGATCAAGTGGAATTTGTGTGTGCGTGTATTAGCTTGATCGCGAATGAAATAGTTTTACTTGATTGGAATTTTAATGGAGCGTAATGTTGAAAGGCGGAAATTCCACTCGTCACGAAATTGTCGTTTGTTGAAGTGAATATTTGCAGAATACTGTTGGCATAACGATGAGCAAAAGACGAATTGCTTTACTAGATGATAACAGTATATTTTCAATTGGTAAGTTCAGCCATAATTCTCATCTGGGTTGTTATTTTGATTGTTTCATATATATTTTAATTTTGGTGCATTCAACAATCTACCAACCGTTTTGAAGATCTTGCTTTTAATCTAAAAAATTGAGAGATTTTGATATTTTAGAGGGAGAGTATAATATATTTGGGCTATGAAAGAAGTTATAATACTGTTTCTTATGACTATCCAAAAAGTCCCTATGTATTTGTCGCTGGATGATAAAATATCAAATCTTTGAAGCTAAATTTTTATTGAATCATTTGTTGATTATTTTTTGCTTTAAAATGGTAGGGATTCATTTTAAATTGTTCATTTTCGAATTGTTCAAATATAAAAATTTAATTTAAATTTATTCTAGTTTGTTGAAAAGAGTACCACATCCTGTAGAGATATTTAGTGCCAGCCGTACCACAACAGCCCTACCAAGGCTGAAGATAGCAGAAGCCCTAGCACCTTTCCCCTGCTTTCAACACTACCTAACAAACATGCGAGCATATTGAAAACATAAAAACAAACACCTGCCCAAAGCATCGTACGGCAGCGCGATGCGAACTTCCTGTGCATGTCAACTACAAACCATCCCAATCCGGTGGGCTAATGGTGGACGTTATTGCATTGTGTGACAAACACCGTATTCCACGGCTTCAACTGCTCGTGGCAGCATATTAAAAAAAAAGGCTGTGGAAAGCACTCAAACAACAATCTCACGCATTCGATTCCACTGTTTCCCCCTAAAGCAGTGCCAAATAAAAATAAAACAACCAATCGATTCAGTTACATGCGTACGTGGTTTTTGTCGGTGACAGTCGGTCCTGGACGATGCCGGTGACCCAATGAGCGGCTACATTTATATACATAAAAGAACAAAACAAACACAGGTAGATAGAGAGAACTTGACACAAATCGAGCAAAAACTGCCCCCTCCATCAAAATGGTATTTGAAAACCAAGCTACACACTGCTGAAAATGACAGCTTGCTTGCCAAAGGAAAACCTGTGAATGACCATCGTCCATCGATGGGGAAGAAGGACTGCTGCTGCTGCTGCTGCTGCTGAAGGACAATCGGGAACCAATTGGCTATTTTCCCCCTTTTCCCTCGATGCTTCAAGCATTTCTGGCCGTGATGAGATTGCGGATTGTTTTTTGTTAGTAAAATTTACGCTTTATGTTGTACCGAAAACACCATTTTTGTTTGTGCGTTTTTGTGAAAGGTACGAACCATAGGTACGAACCAATGTCAAATGTTTAAAAAGACAATTTAACTTATGCTCATTTGTGAAACAGATTTCTATTGGTGAATCGGATGAATCTAGTATAAATAAATTTTTCAAAATTTATTTCAAACCTCAACCAGAGTGAATAAATTAGTGAGTTTATCATTACGGAGGGCAAAAGCATTTATGTTCATTTTAATCTCAAAATAAATCTTTCAGATCCCGACAGCTTTTTGCCGTACCGTGCTAACGTTTACAGAAGGCATTAGACTTTCATCAATGTGAAAAAGTTCCCGCTAGATCATCAGGAATTTTCAACCAACCAACATGTTCTGATCCTTCCTTGTTCCCATGTTTTGGGAAATATTTTTACAAAAGAGGGCAAAGAAGTTGACCAGCAGATTCTTTTTTAATCAAACTTTGACTCTCACAGGAATCGATCTGAAATTTAGCTGTGAGAACCTTGCTGGCCCTGTGGAACTTTCTTTTAACGTTAAACGAACGGCATGAAGCTTTAGGGATTTATGCATTCTTTAAGTCCTTAAAGCTTCAAGCTATTGGGGCAGCAGTACAGCAAGTAGCAATAAGAGGAATCTGTAACAAATTAGCCTTTACGCTTCCCCATTAGGCTTTAAGTATCAGTAAAACTGACACCGCACGAAGCTCCACCACCCAGGAGAGTATGAAAAACGGTCACGCCAAAGATGGAGCTGCCGTTGCGACGACCCTCCCGTTTAATCCCGGCGTCACTCGAATGGATAATTAATATTCGAGCAAATGACTGTGTGAAGGTTAGCCGGCGGCGAGCCTGATCGGTAAATGGGCAGACCCTTGGCCGTCGAATCGTACTGTCACCAGCCGGTACCGGAAAAACCATTCCCTCCGAACGTCTGTTCACAAGAAGGTAGTTAATCCATGTGTGGTCCGTACCATGGGTTGTGAGAAGAACGCAGAGGACGCCACCGTGTGCCGGGCGGTGAGATGCAACACGTCATTAAACACATTCATCACACCGTGCCAAGGCCAACCGATGAACGATGAGCACATGGGCCGGGGGCAGGATGCAACCCCGGGGATGTAATCAAATTATATGAGCTCCTAAAGTCCACATCTCTTCATGGTGGAAGAGTCGCGGTGCGGTTTTTGGAGCGGGTAAGCGGGGAAGCAGCGAGCGCCAGCGGGGACGTTCCGGAAGGTGGAGATTAATGAGTTTTGCATGAAGCTGGTCCAGATCGTCGCTTCGTCGTTCGCTGCTGTTGAAGGCGTTGTGAGCGCTGCCAGCGCTTGGCATTCCTTACCGGTGGACATGCTCGGTCGACTCGGTAGTTATGGGGAGTGTATATCTCCCAGCGGCCATTTTCACCGCGGGTTCATCACTGGACCAGCCGCCCATAGCACTCGGGCAGCCCAAAATCCGTGCTGGGATTAGGCCGGAGGCGTGCTTCTTTCTTTGCACGTGTGTCCGCCGGTCGGCCATTCATTGAAGTTAGCTTCAAGTTCCATCGAAGGGGTTTCGCTGGACCAGTTGGAAAGGGCACGGACACGTAGGGCGAAAAAAGTATGTAATTGATACCAGACGCCTGGCCTGGCGTGAACCGAACCGCAACTCCCAAATGTGCCTGCTGTGCCGGGTGCGTATGTGCGCACCGGTTGATGGTTCATTCCATCCTCCCTTCCCCCTCCTCCGGTTAGCCTGTGCCGTGACTGATGATGAAGCTTTATGATCATCATGCTTGGTCCGGTGCACGAGCACGGACTACCCCGGGCTCACCACAACTGCCAGATGTAATTTATATCCCTTTTCGTGCGAGCGTGCCCTGCCCATCTCGGGATGCAATAAATCATAGATCGTGGCCCGTGCCCCGGATGCTAGATTGTGCAAGCGACGCGCGAGAGAGTGTGTGAGTGGTGGGGAAGGGTTGGGTGGTATGGTATCAGTATCTGAGTTCCGGGAATAGGTAAGCACACTTCAAAGAGGGTTATGATGTTGGTTTGCGTTGTAATGCTGCCCGTTCTCATTCGGCCAGTGGGCGATGGTTTTGATGGAAATGTTGGTGCGGCAAGTAATCTCAAGCAGAATATTTATTAATCAAATGAAAGGCTTACTGCTATCAACCGTGCATGCAGCCAACGCGGACTAGAATTGAAAAGATTTCACGTTGAAAAGGACTGCTGAATGACCTTATTTGTAATCATTAGAATGCGGAACGGTTTATGGTTAGAGTTCTTGGGCCACCCTTTTGTTTTAGAGTCCTAATATTATAGACAAAAATAACACATGATTGGTGCTAATAATGCATATTTTTTGCTCAGCTTTCAAGTTTATGAAAAAAATAATTAATTTTTTTACACTAGATTAAAGTACATCAAAAATAAACATTGCCATTATTTTTACCAAGGAAGATAGGTAATTATTTCTAGTTGGTTTAAATCCTCTTAATAGCATATGCAATATGCATAACCAGCAAGCTATTACCTCACAATAAGCTTATTATAGAATGTAATTTAATAAAAAATAAACAGTATCATTAAGTCGTTTTTATTCCTATACTTCATGTAACTCCTAAATTTTGCTTATTTAATGTTTTAGATGCTGCACACCGCAACTGCGAGAAGTTACCGGTCTGACAAAAATTCTTATGATTTTATTACCTTTGTTGCCAGCTTCCATATGCAATAAGATAAATATTGTATGAACTCTTCTACAAATTGTGCCAATATTGAATGTAAAAGGAAAAAAATATAACCAGCATTAAATCATTTTTCTAAATTTTGTAAGCACAACTTTTTTGAAATCAACTTTGCACTTGAGTCATTGCATAAAACCAAATTTAATAAAAAGAAAACTTAAACTAAAGTAATAATTAAAATTAAATTCATTCAAAAACTGTGTTTAATGCGTTTGTCAACAAACTATTCGTGCTCCTAATTTTTGACAAGCCTGCAAACCTGAAGAACAGCCTTGCTTAAAATAAAATTTATTAATTTTTTTTTTTAAATCAGAAACATCAGATACCAACTTAAGCAATCTGTAAGTCTTTCTAGGCATAGAAGAAAATCAAACGTTAAGCGCCAATTTGTTTGATTAAATAATATTAATGTGTCCATAAACTCGTACTAAGAACTAGAATTCTAATCACAACTCAACCGCTCCCTAGTGCGTATGTGCGCCTTTGTTGTGAAGCCCCAGCAAGGAGTGATTATTAAAAGCATATTATCAGCCTGCCTGCCTTCGTACTGCGAGCGAGAAACCGTAGCGACCGAACGAACGAATCAAAACCCGAAGCCCCGGCCAATGAAACGCCCTTTTCATCACTTTTTCCCCCACGCCGGCCGCGCTGTGTTTCGCGTGGAAACGCTGTACCCGAACCCGAAATCGTTCGCCCGAAGAGCGGCATCATAAATAAGTAACGAAAATATGCCACTACGGCAAAAGCGGCCGGTCAAAAATCACCACACCGAAATGATTGTGCCCCGTCCCCGGGAAAACCGCAACCGCCGCCCTCCCAGTGCCAAGTAGTGAATAAAAAGCAGCCGTTCCGAGCGTCTTCCGAACGATGCGAAGACGGGCAGGTGGGTTGCGTTAAAATAACAAAAGAAACGGTAGAAGAAACTCCAAGACCAGGAGGGGGGGGAGACAAACCGCCCCCCGCACATCATTACAAACCAAAGACGCCCCGGCGAAGACGACCGGTGGCCGAACCGCGGCCCCGAAATAAGATTATATTTCACCAAAAGCGCAATAAATTGCACATCATATTATGGTTTTTGCGGTGGTAAAGGACGTCGATGGGCGCTGGGTGGGGCAAAAAAAAAAAACACAGGAAAGAGGAAAAGCGAAACAGGACAAAGAAAGGAAAAACGAACCTCCCAGCAATCACACCGGGCGTCGCGTTTTGAAGCGAGCAGGCCGGAAATGTAATTCGTGCGGCCGGACATTCTGCAGACGCGGCCGACTGCGGCAATTTCGTGCGCCCCTCTCGTCTCGATGACGATTGTCCGGGCAGAGCAGATTTCTTTGGGCGCTGGCAGGTTTCTTTTTTTTTGTTGTTGCCGTAGTTGCTGTAGAAGGTTTCAGTGGAGAGCCAGGAAATGTACATGCCCGGAGGAGAAGGAGGGCCTTTGTCTTCGGAAGCTGCGGAGGAGGAGGAGGAGGAGTACGTCGGGCCAAAAGCAAAACGACACACTGGAGAAGGATATAAATAAAAGCTTATCTACTGCTGGAATGGAGCAGCTAACCCGGGCTCCATTTTCGGGGGGGGGTTTACACTAGCCACCTCACCGTGGAAGTGGCGTGAAGAAGCGCACGTACGGTACGTACAGTCGGGCAGAAACGGAAGTCGAACCTGTCGAAACAAATTGCTAGGCTCATATTTTATTTATTAAAGAGCGCGTTCGTTCCATTCGCTCTTCGGTCCTGTCCGGTCCTGTGGAAATTCTTGCCAGTGAAATTTTAAGCCCCTTTTGCGTACTGCAGAAAACAGCCCTGCCCTTGCGGAGGAACGCAACTGTAAGACGAGAAGGAGCACACAGCTTCAAATCTTTCCCCTGCCGTCCAACGGTAGTTGGCAAGCTTCTGTGCCTGGCCTTTACCTTTCGGATGGGCTTTGTTTCGTGTACCGAATTGGCTTCCGGTCGCATTCGGGTCGTTTCGATCCGGGTTGGTTCCCTACATCGCGCTTCAACACACTCGAGACACTTTATTGTGCTCGAAGAAAGCTTTATATTTGTGGCGTTTCTTGCTCTCTCCATTCCGGATCCACTCGTAAACTATCACTAACCGAAGTATGATTGCAGTTTGCCGATTGGTGAAGAGAAATGTTGAAAGCAGTTTTGTGTTCGATTCCATGGCCCAAAAATATCATCATCCTATCGAGGGATTGATTTCCGGTGCCCGGAAAACGGGGTAATCAAGTTAAAATTGTTTCCTCTGGGAGAAAAGAAAAAGAAACGAGTGAAAAATGTACGGCACGGTCGTCCGAATCGAGCCTCGAGCACGTGATGATTATTTGGTTTCCGCCTAATGTGTGTTGTCACGTTTTGCGCGAAGCTTTGGACGCGTGTTAGGGCGGAAGCTGAAATGTGGAAGCAGTCGGAGCATAAACAGAGGAACAAGTATCACTGTGTAGGTGTTTTCCCTTCAATTTTAAGGATAAACAAGCAGTGGAACTGTCTCCAAAAAGCATGATTTAACAATTGTGAGTGAGCTTTGTGCGATTGTGAGAAAATGTGATTGGACAGCAAACAGTAATGGATACGGATATTGTTTACTCTTGATTGAATCTAAAACTCATCAAATTAGATAAAGTTGGTTCAACACCACCGTCCTCCCTGCTAACCAACATAAAGCGTCATCGGTGTTTGAAAACCATACGGTGAAAAATACAGACAAAACTCAAGCCTCTAAGGTGACCGCGTGGCTCCGCCGGCGTCTAAGGCAGCGCAATCGTTCGGTTCGCACTAATGAAGCGGGTCAATGTCTCCGATTCGCTCCTCTTGAACATCGATGCACTTCATTTGGGCCGCGCTTCGATTCCGAACTGCCCGGGAGCCACGCGTTGTCGATCGTACTTACGAGCTTCAGCCAAATGTTCGTCACTAGCAGCTGATTCTTTTCGTCCTGAAATGGGGAAGAAGAAAATAGAACGGAAAGGCTTAGTTAAATCTCGGTCCGTGGGAGGTTTTACTGATGTGGGTTAAAGCAAAATTTAATTTTAAAGGCAAAAAGAAGGGAAAAGTTATAATTTAGGTTGTATCCAATGGCGTTGAGGCGTGTTGTAGGCAACAATCAATCAATAAAAGTTTAGTCGAGCGTCAGGTGTGTTGCTGCACGACACTTCTTGTGTAGGATGAATCGTTTTTGGCTGAAATGTGTTGTTACTGCTGAAAGGGTTGATAATTCATAATTGATTGTTGATCTTAATTGAATTTAAAGATTTTTCTCTGAAGTTGGCCTTGGTTGGTTTTTACATCGGATATCTGAACTATTTCGCCTTTTATATATATGAAGATGAATAAAATCGGAAGTAATGATTGATATAGGCAATTTTTGTGGAACTTTGGTTTGAAAGTCTAGCTTTAAGAATCTAATCGGTGATATATTCTCCTTATTCTTGCTCCCTTCAAGATTTGTTAAGATGGGCTTAGAAATCATTTTATTTGTCAAATTTAAAATGTTTGGAGTTAACTAGTTCTGTACTAGCAATACGGCCTGGCCGTTACTACCGAAAAAAAAAACTAGTTCTGAACTCATTTTTGGCTGAACCTATTTTCAGGCGTCCTGAACAATCATAAATTAAACAAGTAGCACTATGCTCCGAATCATCTTACGGATCAATAGACTGTCTGTTTCCTAAGCATTTAATTTAATGCATGTTACTAAGTTTGTGTATTAAATAAACTTAAGTCACAACACATCAAATTGAATTAAGTTCAACTATGAACCCAGATGAAGCAATATCATATTACGTTCCTTTTTTGTGAAATTCTCTGAAGATTCCTTCTGGAACGTTCTTCTACATTGGATTCATCAGGTCAAATTCTACAAAACGAGTTTGAATGGCAGATTGTATGAAATAGCTACTGATAGCATGATTATAACACTTCTCCTTGTACTTCACACATTCGTCAGGCATTCGTAATCAATTATAAATCAGGAAGTATTTAAAAATATTACTCCGAAAAACAATTTTAAGAAGTGTTCCCGAGTGTTTTTCAGGCTAGATAAAAAATGTTTTGATAAGTCCAAAATTTTTTAACATATTCATTTGCATAATATCGTTAGCAATGTTGTTATTTCGGATGTAAATAAAAGTTGTTAATCGGAAATAAATGTTTTCAATCCAAATGTGTCCGATAACTAAGTTCCAAATGTCAAGATTTTTGTGCATTTTCTAATTGACACAAGATCTTGTTCATTAAAAGCAACTCTTGTGACAAATCCAGAATAACCTATATTTCTAGCGAATAATAAACCGCTCGCACCGCAAGCCCTACCCCCTTTACAATCCTTCCAACAGCGTCGCATCGATTTGCCCTTCCTCGAATGCACTTGATAAGGCAGCGTAATTACATCGTCCACCTCGCTAGCTAGCCACCGGCAGCTTGAAATGATGCTAATGGAACTGTCCTGTTTCCAAGTCGACTTGCTACCGGCATGACTGTTCCCCGGATCGGGTTACAATCACTGCATCGAACATCGAAGTGGCAAGCGTCGCTGCAAACAAGCTCAAATTTGGATGGTGAACCGTAAAATGTGGCCGTAAACCAGGCACCATGCCTGCGGGACACGTGGCGAGAGCCGGTCCCGTACCAGGCACGTAGCTACACAACTCAACGGCATTTTTGGGACCCGTCCGATCCGTCTGAGACGGTGTGCAAAATTCCTCCCGCAGCACAGGGCACCGCTGCTCACCGTTGTTTCGCTGATTTGAATGTACCCGTTGATCCCGAAAACCCCCGTACCGGATTTTTAGCAGAAGCAGCGAGCGTTGCTGGGGGAAGGTTTTCCCGGGCAGGGATGGAAGATTGTTTGGGAAAATCAATTATGCAAGCGGCCCACGGCGATGCCTCTTTTTCTCTTCATCTCTCTCGTTCGCCACAGCACAGGGGAGTTTTGGTGGAGGACGTGTCGCACAAAAATGATGCTGGTTGAGTTTTCTCGTTACTTACATGACTCGTGCATACATACATGCATACAGAAAGGGCACACAGACACACTGAGGCCAAAAAAAAAAACGGTGAAGCAAAAAACAGGGCCAACGAATCATCATCCAGCTGAGCGCTTCTCCACCAAATATACGGGATACGTTGTTATACAACGATGTCGTCGACAATGTTTCCTCCTCTCCTTTCCGTTGCCCTCGCACCCTGAAACATTGAAGCATAGAAAAAAGGAACAACGAAGCAACAGTGAAGAAACAAAACACCATGAGCAGGAGAACGGGACGAGGGCGAACGGGACGACGACTATTTGCATCTCAATTACAGCTCCCATATCACACTTCGGACAAAGCCCTTAATCTCAAGCACACTTCCAGTGATGAAAATGGCAAGAACGCGGCAAGATGTCGGTCGGAAGGGTACACTGCCTCGCACTGAACTTGAACCGGAATCGAGCGAACAGGCAAGAGAGCTTGTTCTCCAGTTGGAAGCGTTGTATCGTTTGGCCAGCTTCCACCGCTCCAGCTTGCGTCCCCAGTGAGCAGCACTAGTGGGGCGGCACGTAGGGTGGCACATTAGAGTGGAACGGCTACTGCCGGCCCCCCAAAACTGACCCCCGGCAGGCGAGCAGATGTCGGGCCGACCGAAATGAGCGCTCGGGATGAGAAGCGAGCTCGGGCGAATGAGTAGCATGAGCATGAGAGAATCATTTATTTAAAAATTTACAAACGCAAGCGCACTGTGGCCTGCTCGGTGCCGAAGCACTGGGTGTAACTAGAGCGCTACAACGTCCTATTTCGTTCTATTCTTTACGGCATTCTAGTTGGTGGCTGCTGCTTTGCTCCGCGACCGATTTCGCTGGACCCATTTCGTTAAAGTGAATATTATATTTCTTCAGGTTGAACAGGGTAGTGAAGGGAAGGGGAAAAAAAACCCCAGGACCAATATCCAAACCAACCGACCGCCAGCAGTGGGAAAGCGTATGTAGGGCGTAACACGATACACGGCGCATCACTTTCCGTTTCGCCCCGGTGAGCGGTGGGCAGAACGGTTGCTCACGTGCACACTCACCGTGCGAGCGGTAATAAAATTTCGCTAGCAAATCCACTACAGCCCTTAAATGTGCATGTAAAATCACTTTCGATAACCTACCCGCTTGTTCCAGGCTGGGGGGAGGGGGCTGTACATGCTGTATTCGAGCATGTGGCCACCCAAAAAGCAGAAAAATCCTGTACAGACAAAAATAACAGTGGGAACAGCGGGAGCTCGCAAAAAAGGATATCCTTTTTTGTTTCGCTCCTTCCCGTTCCACTTTTTTTAAAGAGTCACCAGCAAAATAGAACAAAAAAAAAACACACACAGCTGAGAGTGGTACGAATCGATCGAAACTAAAGAAAGAAAAAAAACAGGCGAAGAGAAATAGAAACACGAACAGTGACGGTGGACGATGGTGGTATGCTTGAGAGCAAGGTTTATGTTATGCACACTGTTGCGGGTTAACTACCGCGTGAATGGGGTGTGATGTGGAAGCACATTCTGTGGGGGTGTGTGTCTAGGAAGGGTTGGAAAGTGGAGACGAAGAAACCAACGGACGGGAGGAAGCTCCGATAAAAGTGAGCAAACGGTGCGATACAGTCTATTACCCGGTTCGATGTGAAGGTAGTTAGCGTAATCCTTCAAGAATTATGGTTACGTTTTCACTATCGAGATTAGCATTTATGGGATTTAAATGGTGGAAATTGGATTAAATTCATAAATTGAGATAAAGGCGAGGTTTTGGAAAATTATTTAACTTAAATTGTAAAACGAGGTGGAAAAGAATGGTTCATCGTTTTTCCTTTAAATGGACAAATTAAATTTAGAGTTTCTTTTTTTTTCGATCATCAGGATAATAAGTAGGGCCGGCTCGGTGGTCCAGTGGTAACGGCGTAGGGCTGTCAAAAGGCCCGTCGCCGGTTCGAATCTCATTCGGACCACTACCACCGCCCCCATACGCAGGATTGACTATTCTGCTATGGGTACACTTAATCACAACCCCCCGTACGCAGGATTTACAATCTTGATATGGGTACAACGGGTACACTTAGTCACACAATACGGCCAGGCCGTCACTACAGAATAAAAAAAAAAAAATCAGGACAATAAGTGAAAAGCATTAAATGTATTCTGCCAATTGTTTTTTGATGTTATTGCTGAGTCATAAATGGCAAAGTGAAGCATTTCAAATTCATGTAACGTAATTCATTTATCCATTATATTATAATATATTATATTAGTTTCCATCGTAATTTTAGCTAAATTAATTTAAAATTCAATGGAAAAAATTAAACTAAATTGATTTTATATTTTAAAATCGTAAATGGGAAATGAGTTGGTTCCCTTGTTTCTACTTTGTAGTTAAAGGGGTTGTATGTGTTTTATTTTTTTTATGAAAGAAAATCGATCTTTATTCAAATTACACACACTTTTTGGAGTCTGAGCCGTAATTTTACACTCGGTTTTAAAGTTCTAAATAGGACTGGCTAGCCGAAGCAAATAAATTGAACAACTTGGCGGTTTATTTCTCTTGTGTGAATTGTTTCTGCCAGTATCAAGTAGACTGGTGCATATACAGAAATTTATCATGCTCAAGTTAACTGAGTCTTCTCGTTGACGGTCAACGGTTTGAGCGACAAATATGTGTGAAAATTATTCAGTGCCAATGTCGTTACGATCGTATTGTAAATATTTTTTCTGTAATTAATTGGATCCGTCACACTTTTCATAAATCTTATGAATATATCCGAAATATTTCATTTTCCCATACTAGGAAAATATCTAAGCAGCTAAGCGTTTCGGACACATCTCGGTAGATGTAAAACAACTCAGCCGTCTAGGAAGGGTCACCTTAAAGGTAATAAAAATTTGATTTTATTTACTTTTATCACCCATGCACGTGTTATTTTGTTTGAGCAAATATGAGTCGGAACGGTGTAAAAATAAAAAGTCGTTCCTCTTGCAACACTAAGCTCCCTTTAATACATATATTTTGGTTCGTTGCAGAACCCACAATCTACCCTCTCCCCCATACAAGGGAGGCGTTTGAAGTTTTAATGACCCGTGGCCAAAGGTTGCCCGTTCGATTGGCACTCGCGGTACGGGTCCTAACGATGCTAGGATCTTGCGTTCCAGTTTTAACGAGCTTAAACGTTAACGAACGTCTCAGCGAAGCGAAGAAGCAACAGAAAGGAGCAGGGAAAGAATGGGAAGTAGACGACAAAAAAAAACACTCGCGAGAACAATCTACCATTTCGTGTGTCTTCGCTGCTGGAAGGCACTTGGTTTTTTTTTGCACCGTCTGTGCCGTGTCTCGGGATGGATAAGCCGATGCTCAGCAACTCATCAGCTCGATCAAGCGTAAAACAAATCGAAGCTAATCGAATGGTGAGCTATTTTTTCGCACGCGCACGGGCGAAGGAAAGGCAGTGAGGTGGAAACGCAATGACCCATTCATCCTGCGATCGATTTTTAGCAGCACGGTTTGAGGCTAAAGTATCTGGAGCCGCGCATAGACAAAAGGAAAAGCACAAAAGAAGAGATGATAATGACGCGAAATAAAATGGAAGTGGCCATGCAAATGTAGTGTTTTCGTAGGGCGTGGGTATGAGCAATGCGGCTACTGCTCCCAGTTCCACAAAGTCCCACAGCGAGTGAGAAATTCTTATTACAGCAGAAGATTCATTTGTATGAGCTGAAATTAAATGACCTGCAAACAACCAGAGATAAATAAATGCGCCACCCGTTTGCGCTCTGCACGGATTGGTTGGGAGAAAAACCACGTTTCGAGTGAAAAAATCTTCGTGCTGCTATAAAAGCTCAATGTCACGTCGAACTTACCACGTCAATGATTTGCATCAGCGTTAAACCAAAACTCAACTGAAGGGGATCCGATTCGTTTACCACCGGTCGCTCCAGGATGTTGTACGAGTCGAGCAGATCGTGCAGCAGTCGCTTCTCGTTGTATCCGGCCATGCACACTGTGGAAAAGAAAAAAAGGAATGGAAAACCATCTGGTTAGATCGGGAGAGGTAAGATAAAGTCCGGACGGTCAATAAATAAGTCACCCAGAAATATGCGCTGCAGTTAATCGGTCGGAGGGAAATTAATTTGTACAGACAGGAAGCTTCACCTCGGGTGGATGAATAATTTCTCCCAACTGATTCAATTACTGTCCTTGAAATGGAAACCCCCGAAAGACCCATGCGCAACACAAATTCATTACCGTTTCTTTCCGCCCTGCCAGGACGACGAATTTCGGGCGTTGCTCAAATAATTACACTTCATAATCCGCATGAATGGAAATAAATAACTTCATTTCTGTTTGCCGGGGCCCGGTGGGAGTTTACTAGCAGCCGCTGCGACATTCACCTGGCATGTGCGTGTACGACCCCCCCCCCCGGCCAGCTTCTCTCGCTTGAAGGAAAATTAGGAAAAATCCCCTTTTATTAGTGCCGAAACGTGAGGGCGGGCAAATGAAATTCCTTCACCACGGCGGCATTAGCTCGGTTTCCGCAGTCCTAATGGGGCCAGCAGCAACAGCACCAGTTTACATACGTACGTGTATGAGTCAACACACGCACGCACACACACACACGCACTCGCACGATAATCGAGTGTAACATGTTCATAATACGCACAACTGGAACAACACAAGGAATGGAAAGGTAGCTGGCCCTCTTCAATAGAGTGCCTCCCGTCCCGTTCCCAGATACAAAAGCTTCTTGAACCGTTACGCATGGGCCTTCATAAAAATACCAACGTGTCCTTCTGCCTTCTTCCCTTCATGCCGGGCGGAAAAGGTTGCTCGTTCAATTTTCCACGGGATTACGTTTTTGACGCGGGACAGTGCTTGGCTGCGTCGCGTATGGGCAGTAAGGTAAGAACGTATCATCCGCTTCGGTAAACTCGAGTCGTAAAGTTTCGGATTTAAGAATGCTCGCTGCTGAACTCACGGGGGCTTAGGGCCTAACACGCTAACAACCGGTTTTTGAACGGTGCCTGTGCGTTGCTGCATAGTGCCACACAGAAACGTACGCAGCCAGCTCGGTGCGGTAAGGCACCAGGCGTCTCCATCGCTTGCAAGGTTGCGGTGAATTAATGATGCCGTCAACAAAAGAGTAGAAAAATACAAGAAAAAGATTGTCGAAGCCCCTCAAAAATTTTAAAGGAAACAAAAATGTATAACATAATACACTCAAACGAAAAAATGTGATTAAAGAGAATTTCTATTAAAATGCTTCAAAACGATGTTTTTTTTTTAGGAAATACACGATAGAGTAATTTTCTTTCCTACTAGTCATGACAGGTTAAAATAACTGATAGTATTTTTTTTTTGGATGTAAGACTACGTTTCACTACAAAGCAAGCCGTAAACAATACGGTACTCACGGAGCCAATCCCTCATGCAGTGAGTCACCCTCCCTAGTGCTGCCACTGTACACTTTTAACAAAGCACAATAAACTACCGGTTCTACCAGCCCGGGAGGTCGATCGCAAGCGAACAATGTCACCCATAATTTATCTCCTAAACCACTTCACCACAACCTTCCCGCCAGGCGGAAAAGCCGATGGCCATCGGCCACTACCCGTGCGGAAAGAAATAGGTAATTCGGCAATTCCGCTCCATAAAAAAGGGACATCGGACCGCGCTGTCCCTTCACACATCGCGCTGGAAGGAACATACAAAAAAGGCAGACAAAAAAAATCCGTGCCCAGCATACAGAGCAGGCCAATCTTAACCTTCCCCGTCGTCCCGGTTACTTGACCCAAGGGCTTCACCGTACACGTGCCCCCCATGTCGATGACATGCCATCGCTCAGATTGGTCCCCTTTTTTTCTCGCTGTCAGTGTGTTACGGGGAGGTTGCTTTCCCATTTCACCCTTAACTTGACCGTTTCCAAGGAGGGTCCGTAAAAGGTGAGAGTGATTTCATCGTTGCTTCGTGTTCGGCAAGGTGCGATCTGTCTTCACCTGGGTAGAGTACGGGCGGAACCAATTGACAGCAGGCTTCCTGGTTTATGTTTCCCTGCAGTACGATGACGAGGTACGCAACTATGCACCTGGGAGGGATCGAGCAGAAGGATGCGAACTCGCGTGTGCTGATGGACGGTGCTTCCCGTACCGCAACCGTTTACATTTCGCCCATCCACTTTGCCGTCAGTCATCGATTATTTCGTGGAATAAATAAATGAATAAAGACGAGATTCACTCCTTCCCCCTATCGGTGTGGCGTACGTGACAAGCTTCAAGTAACCGACACGATGTAGCTAGCGATGGGAAGCGGAAAAGAAGCATCCCCACCAGCCGGAAACAGATAGCCAATAATTGAAAGGCAAGCTCGATTGATTTTGCAAAACATACGTGAAGGACGTACTGCCGCATTATCATTTTTCTGCAAACACTTGATGGCAAATAAATCATTTTTCTCTGCCATCTGGCCCGCCAACCTGGCCGACTGGAAAGTGGGACAGTTGAAGATAGATCGTTTGCTGTGGCAAGCATGTAGTGAAATGCAATCGGCTTCTGTCTCATTAACACTTGCCATAGATTATTTCGTGTTTTCCTTTCCTCGCAAGATGAGCTGCAGCCCCGGTGCAACACCGCCTGACACAAAACAGGATGAGGTCATTAAACTAATGATCTCATCGCACACACACACACACACACACACACACGTATGGTGGCCATGTGGTACCGTGTGAAGGGCCGTAGCTGTCTAGCAGAAAGCTCTAACTCATTTACTCTCCCATATGCACCGTTCCGTCGCACATCCTTTTTTGCAAAGCATTTGCGGTAAGCTGCAATGTTTATCACCTTCCAGCAGTGAGACAGATGCACTGCGTCTGCCTTCTCCTGGGTAGAAATGAAAGGAGAGGGAACGCTCCTGAATGCGGAACAGTATTCCACCTCGTTACCCGTAAGCCGGAAATGATCCCAAAACGGAACCGGTCGGTCGGTGGCTTCGGTTGGTTAGTTGGTCGTCCGTCGGGACGGCCGCAGCTTCATTATGGCCACCCGCCTACACTCACTTGCCACCCTGCTAGTGACTGTTATCCTGCGGGCGGCAAGAAACGAGTTTGTGATTTTTTAACTCCTTCATTTCCTTTTCCCGCACCATGCCATCCGTTTGCGTGCAACGAGTTTCGGCTCGAAAGGCCTCACCGGCGGGCCTGCTGGGCGTTTCGGGGGCATGCAGGGTGTTCACTCTTTCCCACCCGTTTTTTTTTTTGTGGCCTCTGGTTGGGCCGTTTCTTTCCCATGCGCTCCGCTTCGTCGGTTCGTGGCCGAAAGACAAACTGAAGCACGGGAGGGAAGCAAAAAAAAGGCCCCTTTCCCTCGATCGCCCACGGGGAGAGGCAACACAAGCAGTAGCAGTAATAACAAGAATAATAACGATGACGAATGAAGGTGAAAAATGAGAAAAGACCCGGATCCTTCGCTGGCGGCCTGGATCGTTCGTAGGCTGGTGTATTTTTTTTTTGTGTTGTTGCTTCCCCTGGCCGGGATGCCACACAACGCAGCTGCTGATTTTCCATCCATTGGCCCGGTTGCAAAGAGGCGGGAGGGGACGGGGATGGTTGGGAGCGAAATTGGGGGAAGCATTTTTTATGAGTGTCCCTCCTGTAGCTCGTTTGCAAGCGTCGCTCATCCCGCTCGGTGGAAAGAAAGAAAAACTCCGTAAACACCGAAACAGGGACGGCAGGGTGCAGGGGGCAACTGTTATTTTTCTATCATACTTTATTTACTTAAAACTGCTTTTTTTCCCCTCTCTCGCTGTAACCTGTCCCACGGCGCCCTTTTCACCTTCGCTCGCTGTAAACCGTAATGCTCGGCTGGCTTTCCGTTCCTGCCCGGTTGTGCTTATTGTTGTGGGTGCTTCCCACTCCCCTGCCTCAAAGCCAAACGTCTTTCGGTACGGTCGCACCATCTCTTTCACCCGAAATCTCTCTCAAGGTGGTTGCTGTCATCGTGCTGCTGCAACATGCTGATTACGCCGTCTGACGATGCTGTGGAGGGGATGGAAGGTGTGTGTGGATTGAGGGTAAAAAAAATGTACGCTCTGCGAAAAAAGTCTCTTTGGATCGCTCGTAGCAGAGGTAGCAGGGCTGCGCGATGCCTGGCTGAGCGGATGTTCTTAATTTTGTGTCACAGTATCCGGTAGCTAAATCGATCAGAACACAATTTGGTTGTGGGGAGTTCTTTTTTCTAGTGCTCTTGTTGTAGTTGTTAAAGCTTTAGCTACGCAACTTACTAGGTTTCTGGGTTGATAGTTACAGCTAATTTAAAGTTATAAGTATAAATCGAGTTTGGTGAGCTGTTCTCTTGGAGCTAAGATAATTTTATTGAAACAATGTTAGGCAAAATAATATTTGTTAAAATTATGTTGGGTTGCGATTAATATTCATTAATTCAAAAGTTATATAAAACGTGTCAGAACTGATCAAACGTTAGGTTTCCGTTAAGTATTCTATCACATGGCTCGACGGGTTTCGTGTCATTTCCTCTCACATACGACTATCCAGATATAGACTCACCAAGCCTTCCATCATAAAAATCTTCTTTAGAGATGCTTTCTACAACTGCACTAAAACTATTAACTTAAACAAAAAAGCAGCTCAATTTTTTATCAACTCGTTTCGTTCGCGTTATTTCTAAACAGATCTTTTCAGTTTAAATAATTTTAAAATACTCTTTGAAAGGATAAGAAGGATTTCGTGTGCCCTCTTCGATATCTCATTAACTTTATGCATATCTTTATTAATTTTTATGATATGAAGGTGCAGGTATGCTTCAATAAAATTAATTCAAAAACAAATTTTCATTTATTCAATTCCATTTGTATATTTGTGTGAAAAGATAACTGTTTTTTTCAGAAAAACAATTTACGTTTTATGCTATCATCTAATATCATGATTCATTTAAAGGAAACAGCACTTTAGAAGATCAAAAATATACCTTTGGATTGTATATCTGAGACTACCACATCATAAAGGGATTAACATTTGCCTTAAACAAATATTCATTTCCTTTTGAGGAACGGTTTTGGGACTAAATCATCTTTGGTTTAATAACATGCGCGTCTGCTTTAAAAAAGAGGTTTTTTCAAGTCATGCAAAAGCTATTTAATGCTTACAGTTGTTGTCTTTGTCTTAGTTTTCAGGACAATATTTTTGTGTGTTGAAGCAAGAGCACGGGTTGTGGCGATTGGTTACCACAATGATGTCAATTTGCGGTTATTGAATTCATTTATAGTCGTAACGATGTGTAGCAACGCATATTGGTAGAAAAATTCAAACAAAGTCATCAAGCTCTGAAAGCCTTTTCTAAACTTTGGTGTCACTTTGAACTTTAGCGTTTCGTTTGTGCTTTAAAACCAACACCAAAATACTTTTACCACGCAAAATTAATCACAACACACTTGCCAACCCTTAACTCTTGTTTTCCACTCCCTTCTCCCTCCCGTTCACTGGTGGGCAAACAATGAAATGATGCTTAAAAAGTGACAATGTCAAACCACTAATTTGTTTTCCGTGTTTGCGTGCGAGAGCTGTGTGCTCATTTTCTACTCCTCGCTTCAAGTGTGCGGCTGTGTGCCTCGTCCCCTCCCGCCAATAAGTCCTAGCAAAAGAAGATTGTCCGGTGCATGCAGGAGAATTCTTCATTTCTGCCGCCAGGACGCAGGACACGAATGCTACTGCATCATCATCAGCTACTCCAGGACACACCCGCCACAACCCGGTTTCCTTTGGGCGACTGGTGCTCCGGCCTGTTTTTATTTGCTTCCATATCAAATAACACCCCTTTTCCCCGGGACGAATACTGTACACACCCACACACGAAAAACGAAAAAACGCAACGCTTCCGTTACTGGGCGAGCGGATGACAGAGTGCTTACAATTCGCTGAGCGTATGGTAAGGGTGGTGGGAAAACACGTAAAGGTGCTGTCTGAAGCAAAGAGTCACACCCTTTGCCAGCGGGCTTTCCATTTCTGCAATCAAACATTGGTCCCCGGGCCTGTCCCGGGCCGAGCTGGCTGCCCGTGTCTGCCCCTGTAATGAAACACGCTGTCGCAGCCATTCCCGACTAGGCGGCACGGTTCCACGTTGTCACATCTCTCTCTCTCTCTCTCTCTCTCTCTCTCTCTCTCTCTCTCTCTCTCTCTCTCTTTCCCACTTCCCTTCTCTCTTGCCTACACTCTTTCCACCGGCAAGGTAAACACACGGGGGGCCATCGTAGATAATGGAAAAGGTTGGCCCCGGTGGCTGTACCGGACGGGGGTGGACCGCTTCAGGTAAGTACGGCAGCAGAACATGTGCATTATTAAATACAACTCGTCTCGGGGCGCAGGAATCACGGCTCAACAAGCACTGGCACAGGCACCGTTCGCCTCCCGGTCCGCCCGGATCGTGTCAGCTTCACCGGTACCAGGTATCAGGTTCCCGTGGAGCTTCAGAGTCATCTTGTTGTACTCCTGTTCCACTTTCATCGCCTCTCAGCTACTCGATGAATGTGTGTGTGTGTGTGCGAGTTTGTGTTTTTATGTGCTATAATTTTTTCTCTCTTCTTCATGCAAACATAAACTCCGTCCAACTCCATTTTAACTTTCACCCTTGCAATTGGAGCGAGATGCTGGGGGAAGGAGCGGTACCTGTCAGAAGGCAGCTAAAACTCGCTCTCCCCAGTCAGTCCTCCACTTGGTTCGCCGTGCTTTGTTTTCTGGCAAGGTAGAAAGGTGCTTTGCAACCATTACTGTGTAAAGCATGGACACAGTGTTTAGCTCGGTCTTAGTTTTACATGATATCGTGTTGCGCTTGAAGTAATACTCATGCTTACACGACAAACTTAAAGCTGTAGTCATAAATGAATATTACTTCATCACAGCTGCAAGCCGCTAGTCTTGGCTATTTTAATTTCAGTATAAATTTTTTTAAATTAGACTGAAAAAATATTCAAATCATTTTCTTAGAACAGCTCTTTACAGCTACTCAAATATTTGAAACCTCTTTAATCTCTCTAAAAACACTTAAAAAGGGCGGCTAAAAAGAAGTTAATTCCCTGATCATTAGCTAAGTTTTGCAACACTAGTTTTACACATTTTTTTTTTATTTGTAGAGCAATGCACCCTGACTGATATCTCTTTCCGAAACGAAACGAGATATCTCTTTCCTTTTTGGTAAAATTCTAAGCAACAAAAGGAACTTCTAAGTAAACGAAAGGAATTTAGCAAAACATTATTCTGTTTCGTTCTTTGGATGTCTAAGTAACTTGTTTTTATTATAACATTTAAGTTACAATTTTTACAGATCTGAATAGGATTTTTTTGATTTCGTAAAGAAGGGATAAAAATGTTTTAGGACACCTGTAAAATTATATTTATTATTCAATGGGCAGAAAAGGGTAGTTTATTCATGATTTGCACGAAAGTGAGCTGAAAAACATTTGAAAAAAGAGATAAATAAATAAACTAGTTGACAAAAGTATGCATTTTTTTCATGCGACGCTCTTTAACCACCAGGCGTCTCCATTGCAGGACTAAAATAACTACGTTCAGTGTTATTTAGCTTTAAATATTGTAACTACACTTATTTGATAATTATAAGTGACAACAACAAAATTTGTTTATTGTGCATAAATAATTCACAAAGATCTTAAACAACACGTAATAAGCTAATCAAAACCCACATTGAATTTAAATTTTAGAGCTAGTGCAGCAGCCACCAAACCACCCATTGTGTACACATGGAAACTTTTACCAAACTCTGCCTTGCGGCAATTTTCAATGATAACTACACTTCTCCAGCTTTGCTACTGATTGGTAAAGTTAACCGTTTCCTTGTCCCTTCCCTGGCTTTCCATCCCGGCGCGCTCGGTTCGATCGCATTCTCGATAACTTTCCCGGGTCGGGAGCTTGCGAAAGAAAGGAATCCTTGGCCCCACCGGGAAACCGTTTCTACCTGTCCTACCCGCCCAGCAGGGTAGCGTGCTGTATTGTAATAAGTACAAGGTTGCCGAAGAGAGCGACATGTCGACAATGTTACACAGCAGTACTGGCGAGCCGCGAGAAGAAGGAACAAGGGGCAACGAAAAAAACCCTTCTCCACTGGCAGTGGAAAGACAAAGTTTAACCAGACCGCTGGGACGTGGAAGCATGACAAAAAAAAAGGGAGCAAAAGTGTACAGCGTTCGAGCCCTATGTTTGCTGCATACGCGCGTGTTTCAATCGATACCCGTTCAGCGCGACCCATCCAGACGCGAAAGTGTTACGAGCAGCGAAGCTTTTAAAGCGAGCGAGCGACACTCGAATCGAATGTTTCTCCCAGGGCTCCTTAGCGTTCGTTAGCGGGCAATCCGCGCGACACAAAGCGGCGCAAAGAAAACATCCTTGTAAAGCCCAATTTCCCCGGCACCCACTGAATGGAAATTAAATGATTCCCCACAGATAAAAGGTTTCTCCTCAATCTTCCCTTTCTGTACCCTATCCGTCCTGAACGAGGCGGCACAAGAAAGGTTGGTGGTGCGGTGTTTCCTTTTAAAGATGCGTGAGCGCGTCTAAGCCTCCCGTACCCATACGTGCTTTGGGCATTCGGTTTGTGAAGAATGTTCTGCGCTCAGCACGACTCCGTCCTAAACGGATTTCATACCGGAAGTCCTTCACCCGGCGGGGATTAACGACAGGATTCCGGTGCCGATATTCGGACACGAGGGTTGCAGTTTGTTGCCCTCCTTAGCAGTGATCAGCTTTTACACCGTTAAAGAGCACGGGTGATACTTCAAGAATCTGCCTCAACAAGGTGATAAACAAGCTTAAAGAATATACGGAGTCATTGCGATGGTAAAATGCTTCCATCATCAATTGTTACCGCACTATTGGTAAATACTGTGTCCACTCATCTCTCTCTCTCTCACATAAATTACGCGAGATGGGCAGAATTGGGGGACAGTTTAGATAGATAGTGTGACCAACTGACACCCTCGGAGCTTAGTATTGCGGATGCCTAGAAGCATCAGGGTAGAAGCATGAAAAAAAGCTCACGTCACGTCCCCAACATAACCATTCCGGTTCACAGTTGAATCCGCCTCCAAGCTTCACCACCCGGCGCGGGGCAAATGATTGATGACAGTCATTCATTTTAATACAACTCTAAAGTGCACACAAACATCCTCCACCTTTCCCGGCCCACTGCCGCGCGTCCTAACTCTGTTAACATAAATACACACTCACACACGCGTCCCGGAGGACACCCTTGGCGAGGAGGGCAATCTACCAAAACCCCGGTCGATGTATCGTTTCGACGAGGTTACTGCTGCTGCTGCTGGCTCAAAATCCCGGACGTTATGCAATACCCGATCGATGAAGCGAGCAAAGCGGACTGGGCCTCTCGTCCCATCCCTACCAGCACGGACGGCATCATCTCGTCCGTAAATCGCCTTTTCACTCCTTTTCCAGTAGGCGTAGTGCGTATCCATCTTCCAAGCAGCGGAGCAAACTCCCCCGTTCTGCTGTACTATTTTGCAAGCCATGGCGAAGCATCCGTCGTTTTCCGTCGATGTGTGTGAGTAACACGGTTGGCCTCGTTTTGCGGTGAGGCAAAATAAATCGACATGAAATCTAATTGAATGTTTCACATTTATCGGTTTTGCCTGCCCGGTGCTGCCGGCTGCAGACTTCAATCAGAGCATTTTGTGGTCTAACGGTCGCGAGAAGGCTTCACTGTAAATGGAGCATTTATCATAAAAGGGTACTATAAATCAGCAAGCAGCGCTACCGATGGGCCGGGGGCTGGCTCGAGCACTTCCTTCCGGTTAATTGTGTGCAATCGTAGAATTTCCATTCGAGAACCTACAAACGTCTCGGAAGGGAGAAGAGGGTTTTTAGCAAAAGGAGAACTATTTCCCAGTTATTTAATTACCAACGTAAACTAATTCGATAGCGAATAGGCTAAAGCCAATTCAACAGGTAAGCACATACCCGTTCCTTCCGAAATGGGGTTACTTTCGATCTCAAAGACTGTAAGTACATTTTATAGTTTGCGAAAAGGCCTGAGTAAACAATTGTATTAAAAACAATGGCATATAGCTAATATTTAAAATGTGATCGAAGTTTTAAATAAAAAATATGACATCAGAAAATGTCTCAATATATTAATCATTCATAATAGTAATAAAAAAATGTCTAAATGTGAGATAATAATATCGTCTCACAACATTACAAAGTTCTTAACTCCTTTAAGCATTTAAGCAAAAAGGTCTTTATCGTACTGTAAGGTTAATGGAATGCAACAGAAAAAGAGTTGTTCTCATCGAAAAGAATATTCATAAAAACGTTACCGTATGGCTTTTCAAGGTAAATTATTAAAATTATAATTTTAATTTTTATTGTAAATAAATGTCCAATGAATTTAATTATTGAACTGCTTAACAATAAGCTGTTTATATGATGTTTTCATAATGACTAAAAACATGGATACTGCAATATAAGAAAAGCATTGTTTAATGGTTTTGGCGAATGTTTCGTTATGGGAAATGATATTTTTTAAATTAAAATTTCACGCAACAAATCAATATAATTTAACTAAATAATAGCAAGATAAAAAAAAGTTTTTTCTATGTTGAGCTTGATGATTTGATTTATTGAATATTTCACAATCAGATTTAAACTCTTCAGAAAATTAACTGCTTTTATTCAACTTAATAACATTATAATTATTATTTTAATTATGCATAATAGAACAATAATTTTAACAATGTCTTCCAAAAGGAGCACTACATAAGAACACCAAAGCAATTACCAGCTTTCCCGGTTGATATTCAACTTCCTACAGGACCCACAAACTCCTCGATGCGTTCATTCAGCGCCTGCGGCTAGCTGAAGAGAGATCGATTGTCATTTTTACCCGATTAGTTTTGCCGCTGCAGTCCAGTGAATGGAGGAGCATCGAGTTGGTCCCATTATGAGGGTCTGAGTCTGAGTGAATGAAGACGTCGCATTACTCATTCCGCCGATGGGCCGGCGGCCGAGCGACTACGCAATCACCACACACCAACCTACCCAACCGTGCGTGTATTAATTATGATGTAGCGAATGAATAAATAGAGCGTGTAATGCAATTAATTGAATGGGACGAGGACAGCCAGCCACAAAGGCGGGAGACAGTTTTATTGATGATTAGTATCGGACCGGTGCGAGACGATGAGAGTGGTCGTTTTACTGCCAATTGAGGTCCCCTTGAGGACTTCAAACAAGTAGGATAAGCCTTCAGCGAACCACTACCGTTCTGCCACTTTTCTTTCTTTTCTCTCTCTTCCCTCTTCATGCACAAAGAATTTGTCTCCCCACAGACCGGAGGATGTTTCAAGCAATCCTTTTATTTCCAGCCAGCCCGAAGCGTGCTGCCACCGTTGCTGTCGTGTTGATTAAATTTGTGCCAATTTATGAACATTATCAAGGTGTTGGAGCGGATCAGAAGAATGGGGCTGCTCGCAGTACGAGTCGCAGCACACGGGCATACGCTCCACATGCACATGGGCTAAGTGCATGGCTCAAGTTCTGAGTGTGTGTGTTTTTTTTTTCTGCATTCTGTTCCCTTCTGCTGCGGTTTGCACATGCAAAACGGAGTGCCACCGACGGTACCGTACCTGCAGCAACCGGCAGCCAGATGTGGCCGGAAGACAAAGAAATTGCTCCCGTCTCTTACCACCCACCCACGCTCACCCACAGCACGGTTTATGGGCGCATGTGGGACCAGCGTTTTTTGTACCCTCCCCAACCAGTAAGTGTGCCACCATCACCCACTCTACATTGTGCACCTTCTCCCGCCAGCTTGCCGCACCGCCTCCACCCAGCCGATCCCGGGCGGAGAGCTTTGTCCTGGGATGGGAAACTGTACCCAAAGAAAACCTTGCACCGAAGGACGAAACCAGCCGGATGAAATGGGGTGGGTGGCAGGGTGGCTGGGCGGCCAAACTTCATATCATATCGTGCATCACATATCGTAAAGATTTTCCAGCTACTGCCGCACTGGTGTGCGCACACTTTTATGATTCGTTTTTGTTGCGTTTCACTGTGAAACGCTCTTCTTTATCTCTTCCCCTTCCTTTTCCCTCCTTACCAACCAGTTGGCCCACTTTTTATCACGGACGGTAAAGCTTTCATTAGTTTGATAGGATTGTGTCGGTGGCTGTTGTTGCTATTTCTGTCACCGTGTGATGCACGCGCGTGTGTGCGCTGGCATTGTTTTGTAGCAAACTTTCGTCCTTGGCGACTCTTGGTGGCAGTTTTGAAGAAAATAAAGGAAAAATCCAGAAACGAGCTACACTGTGGGCTGTGGAGGTAAACTGGAGGTTAAAAATAATACGCCAGCAAATCGGTGACAAAACGGCAGCAAGCTTTGAAGCACACTTCAAACTAGGATCATGGATAGAACGGACAATAATTTGTTGCAGGGATTTTGTTGCGTTCGCTGTAGCCGGGTGGCCTTGGGAGAGACTTTTGCGGGAGTTATTAGGTACAGTAGTGGATGAAGGGGAAGGGGGGAGGGAGGAGAGGGTAGATGGGGCAGTGTTATCAAACTTTTGCTATTAGATGCTGTGCACACATGGTGTGCTACCAATGAAACAGTAGCGAGCGTTGAGGCTGCAAGGCTTGTCGTGAGAAGAACCGCATTTGAACCGACCATCATGTTAATCGATACAAGTAGAGGAATTTTAGAAACGAATGTAACAACACTACATCTCTTTAATGTTATTTTGTGTGCACAAAACAATATTTTTTAAAGTGTTTTCAAACAGTTTACCTGTACATCTTATGAAGGTGAAAGCATTTTTTATATAAACGGTAGGGATTTTCACACGAGCCGAGCGCTTTTCTCATTTACCATAACAATCATAGATGATTTACCGGGCTGTCTAAGCTAAAGTACTTTGTCATTTGTTGATAAACTCTAAAAGAAGATCATTTTCATAGAAAGAGAAGGTAGACAATGACTCGAGCCATGTATCCTCTGTTCCTCACAGTTATAAGTCTAAAGGATTGTGACTCGAGCTCGAGCCCCTGGGGCACCAAGTGTCGAGTTGCATTTTTAAAATAAATGAATCAGTAGTCACTTCTTTACTACAGTGTCCTAACTAAATATAAGCCTTCAAAGTTATTTCTTATAAATGTTTGCAGTTATTAATCAAAACTCTTTAAAACTTAAGTAAGAATCAGCAAACAAAAGCAGGAACGAGCACCGTGCATTGCAGAAGTACGCATAAATTGGCAACGGCTATCGATTTTATGTGTTTGGAGTGTGCAAAAATCTTCCTTTCAGGTAAACCGGTAAAACAATCGTTAAAGTGCAAGAATATTCTTTCAAAAAACAAAGTGCCTTGAAAATCGCTCAAATTCCTTATTTTCTACAACTTATTAAATTCAATAAAATATTTTATGGCAAGCGCTGTCAGTTGATTTATTTATAATTTTAAATATTGTCAATAGAAGCTTTTTGTGTAAGAGCTTCGTAGCAATATGAAGTCCATTACACAAAATGCTTGATACTTTTACGCATTTTCAGCATTTGCAAACGTTTTAAAGAGTATTTTAGACCAGTTTTAAAGCAGATCTTTTTTTTACAAAAAGTTAGTATTTCACATTAACTAGCTTCATTCATTAGCTCTTCATCCAACAACCTGCCTGATCAATAACTTTACACCATTTTCGATTACAAAGTTTGATAAAGCTTATTATAAGAAAGACGTCCTGTTTGAATACCGATCTGTCAGAGTATCAAAAATTCGCTCATTGAAATTTTATTTTCATATTAGCATTTATCAAACAAAATCATTTTTTGCTAAAATCATCTAAAATGTCCTCATTTCTAATTAAATCTCTCTCCCATAGCTCCACAGGCGAGTAGTTGAATGCAGCAGGCGTTAAAAATACAACCAACCTTGCCAGCCTGAGGGGACCTGGGCACAGAACTCTAAACGCCTGTGGCCAGTGCAAATTGGTTGGCAAACCAAAAAGTGTCCCCACTTGGTACAATTTTCCAAACCCCACTGCAGACCACCGCCCCCATCAAATGCTTTAAAACCCAGCTACCACGCCAGCGGTGAGCAGGCAGCCAGTTTGTTTATGTTTTAATTATTTTAATGAGTACACTTAGCGCACACGCTAAGGCGCCCACACAATGGCAATGGTGCCGGAACACGCGCGTCCGATAGTGCCACCGGAAAGCGTGCCACACACCAACACACACTGTCCCATTCCATTGGCCGCTTCGGGCTGGGGAGTACGTGCGCAGGTGAGTAGACGGCCATTCGTCGGCGGCAAAGGGATGAAGTAGCGAGGAACGGGGGCCATATTCGCTCCGATGGATCAGATAAATGTGGCACTTGGTGTGGTAATTGTTCCATAAATTTGCTGCTTCCGCCCATATTGGCTTCGGTTTGACATAAATCTTTCGACTCCCTTCGATCCCGGCCCCGGGGCAGTTGTGCGCCACTAATGGACGACAAAACTGTACGGGGAAGCTGTTAAGTTTAACGCGCGTAGTTTGCAGTTTACAGTGAACGAACGGCCTTCCATCGGCAGCCGGCGGCGAAAGATTGGGCCGAGTGTCAGGCGCTCGCGTGCGAACAGGACGCATTTTAAACGTGTGTAATACACTGGCGCTATATTATAAATCCCATGCTTCATAAAACACGCTTCCACGGGAGGAGAGCACTCGCTGCGTATGTATGTTAGGTTTCTGTATCAGCCCGAAGCGTTTGCCATCTAATGAACGTACCGTCCGTTTTGGTGAGGTGAAAACTCGTAGTCCCATCTAAACAAATGTCACCCTCGGGAAGGAAGAGGCTCAGGCTTCCAACCGCGGCAGGCCGAGGCTTTTCGGTCCTGGAGCGGACGTTCCAAAGTAAAGATAAAACACAGCTCCAGGGGAACGGAATGCAAATGTGCTCAAGTTCGTGCACGCCGGCATGATATGTCCCCGATGCTCGCTGCCATCGAGCCCAACACAACGGTGCGAAAGGGAAGGATACACATCACCTAGTTTCAAGCAGTTCGCTAGCCGCAAGGTTTGCCGTGGATGTGGACGAGAGCGCACTTGGACGGCTCCCCGAGGCCGCTGTGTCTCCCAAGCCGGCAAATGAAAAAGGGATGCTACAAATATCCGGGTGTGTCCGTCGGATGAGCGCGTCAAGGACCGGTCTTTCGGCTAATTAAGATCCTGCTCTTTACCACCTTTGCAGTAGCCCGTGGTGGACTCGGTGGACCGACGGACGGTTTGCCAGTGGACGAAATATTTGTTGTGGCAGACGGGGTCCACTTTTTTGAGGAACTGAAAGTAGTGGCAAGGCTGCTGCTGGTTAGTTGGGTAAAAGTTTTTGCACATTTTTGTTAACAGCTGGATTAAGAACAGAAAAGGGCTATTTCAAAAATTTAAATATTCTTTTAATACATTCTATATTATTCTACAAAATAAGGTCAATCAAAAATAGGATTACTCTACTTTATACCTGTTTGCCTTAATCATAAGAAAATTTTCTAAATATTGCTCTGCTACAGCTCAAGCTTAATTTTTAAGCTGGCAAGGGATACGAATAGACTCGCTTAAAACAACGATTTTTCAAGGAAAATCATTTTGCTTTTATATAAAGAAACGACTCAAAGTATTCGAACTGCAAAGCTTTATAAAAATCATTCTAAATCTTTTTCATTTGGCTATGAATGTTATACCGAAGCGTGAACATCTTGATTTATGTCCATTAATTCAAAGCTGTTTGTGGCTCAAAAATTTACACTAAAACAAGAATCAAAACTCCACACAATATTATCCATACATAAACTCTTGTAAAACATAGATCGAGTACCAACTGCATGCTGCAGTTTTAAACAGTCTCAAATAAAAAAAAAAAACATCACACTTTTCCGTCGATGCCTTGAAGCATACACCATGGGACAACAAACTTTCCCATACAAAACTTTAATATCCCGAGCGATTAAATCTTGCCCCCCGGTGCCCTCGTTTCCTCGTCTTCATACAAAGTAGCTGCATAACAGCTACCTAAACCGAGCACAAAACAACCAAATTGCTCTAAACTGCAGCTGCCAGGCTCCAGATCCAGACGTACACCCTCACGTGTAAGCTACAGCAAGATCCTCCAGGGAAGCAGTAAAATTGTTTGCACACGAAGCTCTTGTTTGGTTGTGAGCATATCTACACACACACACACACCTCATCTATACAAAGTTTTCACTGCTTTGCGAGCTGCTACACTTGCAGGTGCATGGACGAAAATGTTGGTGATGGCTTTTAGGAGGAAACACTTTTCACTGGCGACCTGCACTCTTTATTGGTTTGTCGCCGAGATGTAAGTACAGGAAATTGGAAGTATTATTGGGTCACACAAGTGGGGAATAAAAGGCCTTAACACCTTTGATTTGTCGATTGTAAGATTGCTCTGTAAGACAATTCAATATGCCAATGTTAAAGACAATGTGTGACAGGCTTTAACAAGATTGAAGCATATGCAGAAACAGAGGACTACGGATATGAAGATGCCAGAGTGAGTGGTAAAGGGCCGTCTTCAGAGCATTTGAAGCTCGAACAATAACCTCTTACCTTGCCAACACATTCACCAACCATCCGATAAAAGTCCTCTAAGCACAAGTAAGCTAAAAGAGGTGACTGTTTTATTACAGCCATCGAAAAGTACTTGAAGCCCTCCATGCATTGAAGGATGAACCAGACGACGGCAAAGAATCAATGCAACAAGCATCACAAACCATCATCCGGGGGGAGTTCTCCAGAGTGAACAACGCATGTCGTTCTGTTCCCCTACCCCCAGGGGACAAATCTCGGAACCATTATAAATAGCTCATTGGCTCTCGATTAGATTCGATTGGTTTCCTGGTCGCCCTACGGTCGGGTGATGCTCCTGGGGGTCGTCGAGTCGGTGCTGATTTGCCACTGTCTTCCACAAACTGTCCCGAGATGCCCAGAGAGCGAGAGAGCATCCTCATAAATCCACTCCCGGGCACGTCCTTATAGCGTACCCTTTCATTCACCACTTCACGTTGGGCCCGGGGTATCGATTATATCCTCAAATAACCCATCCAACCAAACATCAAGAGCCATCCATCTCGGGGATGGCCGCTTTATCTCGCCTGTAGGTAGGAAATTCCAGCGAAGCAGCCAGGGAAGAAAGTGTGTGCCGGCTTGTTGCTTTCGTCGGTAGTCTTTTGTAGGCCGAGACAACTGGAGTGCCCTGTTGCATAATGTGTTCGGTGTGGCCGCCTGTGTATCGGTATGCCGGCCTTTTTTTTCTGCCCTGATGACGAGAGCAACAGTCACATTCCACCAAGCGTGGTGGCATAGTTGGCATCGTTCCTTTCGCAGCCTGGCAGCGTTCCAGCGAATTCTTATCAGCAGCCTATCCTTCGCTTCTCCTTATTTCCGGCGGTGTATTTTTAGCCAAATTGCAGCCAATCTTCCACAAATAAACAGACGGTCTTGAAGATTGCAGTGGAAACAGCAGGGTCTGCTAGTTGAGCAACGAGAACACTCGTCGCCATTTAGTTGGCCCCAGGTAATGACTGCCCGGTAAGGTGGTGTAGGATGGCTCATATTTATTGCCGCTCAGGATTAGGTATATGTAGGGGTACCTGGGGCGAAACGGTCACCTATAATTTGGATGAGTTTACAGGCCTAATTGTAGTTTTAATCCTCAACATATGTTTGATCCATTGTTCCTTAAGCACTCTGTTAGAATTAAACCCGAAAGCCTCTTTGTAAATGAGTTAAAAAGATAAATCAAGTTCTCGCTCAAAATGACAGTAAAACGTCGATTATTTGGGATGTTTGGGACCGTACGCATGCCGGATAATAGACCCGTGTTAATATAAAAGCTTATGTTTGTAATCCTAGTGTAGGTTTTATGGGTATAAATTAATTATGAATTCTGTAATATGTTTTTCAATTAACTTGTGAACATAATTAACTTATATAACCATAAACATACAAATACTTTCGATTTATTATGTCTGTAGCTGTCAAATTCTTGTGTCATGGATAATCCGTCCCCCCGGTTAATCAGCCCCCGGATAATCGAAGCTCTAGAGCGCTTTGACCGTGTAAAAAATAAGCATTCATCTCTCAATATTCTTTCTTGATACAAAGGCAATAAAACGTTGAAGCAGATAAATTTCAACCGGATATAGTTTCGTGATCTAAGGCCAAAGTCTTCCTGCTTA
The DNA here is from genome assembly GCA_000349105.1 of Anopheles epiroticus. NCBI lineage: Eukaryota > Metazoa > Arthropoda > Insecta > Diptera > Culicidae > Anopheles > Anopheles epiroticus. The sequence goes on along the minus strand of KB670114.1, from coordinate 291,235 downwards.
TTTCGGGCCCAACTGTGACCGTTTTGCCACGGGTTCTAATGTATTTAAACATTTGACAAACATTGTTACTTATATTTTACAATTAAAAAAGATTGTAAACTAATATTTATTAGCTTTCAAAAAGAAAACGAATGATCAAGCACAGATTCGCACGAAAACATCAGCAAAAACTGTTTGAAGGAGATTGAAAGGAAAATCCTGAACATGACCGTTTAGCCCCTGGTACCCCTGCATACGGTTAGCTTCACCCGCCTGTTGCCAAATTTCATCCCACCAACGAACAACTGTGGCGAAGCTACTGAGCTGGCCTCTCGCTGAGCAACAAACAATCCCGGCGTGGCATTAATAATTTAAGCTCCCGTCATATTCAGTGAATGTCTCACACGCCGCACACCGAGACACACCGAGAGGCCCTGAACCCGGGCGAAGATCCCGATTTTTTGCACCTCGATGACATGCGCGCGTCTCGTGCACGGGCCCGTGTACAGGGTCGTACACATACAAACGGACATACATTCCCACCCCACACACACTGTAGCTGTGGGGGGGGGGGGGGGGGTGGCATGGAGTAACGCAAACGCCCAAGCTCAGCATCCCTCTCCCGAAAAACCGGACGGCTTACCGCATGAGTATTATTACACTGGTACACGGGGTGGCATGAATAAATAACGAATCCGTTTAATGTTGTACCACCGGTGATAGGGCACCCCCTATTCCACCCATCCCAAAAGCTCAATGTGGCATCTGCCGTCCCAGGTACGTTGCGGTCGAGAATACTTTGGAGTTGGCAGAGAAAACATGATATCTCCCTCCATTCCGGCCCGATGGAATGCGAGAAAGATTTCCATTGAGGAGGAGAAGAAGGAAGCTGGGAGGGAGCCTTTCCACCTGGCCTCTCAGTGTAGCAGTAAAGGTACTCTTTCGATTTCAACCGGGGCGTAACAATGCGTAGAAATTTTCGGAGCTTAGACGGTTGACGTAAGCACCATGGTAGTAGCAGCAGAGCGTGTACACACGCACGAGCGTTAAGCTCTTCAATTTGTTTCATTATCAAGAGTGTTTTATAACAAAGCCCTGTATGAGTACGAGACATAATTATTCAAAATATGGGCACAGAGTGCTTACCCAACAGCAAAAAAGAAATGCCATGTCGCTACTCTAGTTAAGAGAGAGAATGGTAGTATAAAAAACTGAGGCGCTTCTAGCAGGTGGGCTCGTCCGGGATTTGAACCCGGGACCTCTCGCACCCTAAGCGAAAATCATACCCCTAGACCAACGAGCCCGTTGAAGGTGCGAGAGTTGTGTACAAATAAAAACTACTGAGGCGCTCTCAATGTATGCTGTTGGCTGGGAACATTCACGGAAAGGAGCATGACTGCCATGTTTCATCTCGGCGCATACATGCGCATATGCTGGAACGATGCTGAGAGTGGCCCGTGAGAGAGAAAGTGTTGGGCGTATACGTTGACACGTGTGAGTAAGAAAGAGAGAGAAAAGACCGTTGAAGAAAAGAGCGCTCATCGAGATGGAGCGTGGGTTGTGCACAGTGAGTGCAATATAAGTAGTATAGTGGTAAAAATATTTTTTTCATAGTAAGTTGTGATTAAATCGATTGAAAGGGCTTTCATTTGCTTCCATTTATTTTTGATTAATATGCATAAAGTAAAATTTAACATTGTGAAACAAACACCAATTGTTTTTAAAAACACAAACAGGTTGAAAAGTTAATAATGAAATGTGCTTTTTTGGGTCAATCGAGAGAGCTTGTTTGTTTGCATTGCACCAGATTTATGTTATTTATTGTGATTCAAATTTCGCATAGCGTAAACCCCTTTCAATATCTAAAATCGTACATAAAAAAGGATTAATGTTTATGTGTTTCAATAGTTTGCTTTCGGGTAACTAACATCGAGTAATAATTGGTTTATGATGATTATTTCTTTATTAAATCGTCGTTTAAATATGTGATACTTGAGGGTGTCACGTCAAAAACAGCAATTTTTTATCACTTTTTCTACCACACGCATAGTTTAAAGATGGAGTTTTGATACTTGTTTGGAATAATTGCAAATTTTTTGTATTATTTAAAATAATAAATTTAATTATTTTGCGATATGTAGCTCCAGGAACCATTTCATTATTTTTTTATGTAGCTCTTTGAATCAATTAATTATTTTTTTTAAATCAGTTTAGAAAAATTGCAAGACGAGTGTTTCGTTTCACAACAGCAACGATTTTAGTTCACTCAACGTTGGTCCACTGATGGACGTGTTAAGAAGCGTTATGACATTTTTTAGATATATTTCAAATCTATATTAAAATTTGTTTATCATTACATTCAACCTAGCCACTCACAAAAGACTGCAACTTGTCAATCATTTTAACACGCAACGCATGCACCCGCCCGATATCAACCGGATCAGTGTAAAAATGTTCCAGTCCCACCAGTGAGTGAAAAATGGTTCTACTTCTTTCCCGATTCAGCTGATTGTTGCGCTCCAGGTGCGCGTACAGCGCTTCATATCCGGCTATCGTACGGAATGTTTGTGCGTCTTCCTTAAGGGCTTCGAAAAACTCCACCAACGATTTCACAGCGTCCTCGTCCGTCTGATACGTATCGTTCGTCAGCCGCGCCATCTCGTAAGACCCGTTCAGGGCCCGATAGATTCTTGCCGCTTCCTCCACATTTCCACCCTGAATGTACCCCACACAGAGCGCTTCCTGTGCCCTGCGACCAGTTTCCCGTTCCTGCTCCAGAAGACGCAAATTGTCATTCAGCTGTCGCTGCAGCTTCTGCAAACTGTTGCGTAGCCGTTCCACCTCTGCCCGAAAGCGTTGCTCAACTTCACGCTCCAGATTGTCCACGCGCCGCATCAGCTCCGTCAGTTCCGACTCTTGCTGTGCCTTGAGCAGCTCGTACTGGTTGGCGGTGATGGAAGCTTTTTGCATAGAGCTGTACCGCGCTAGCACAACTTCGATGGACACTTTAAACTCGCGCAACTTCTGGCTGCACTCGTCCGTGCCCTCCGTCGCGAAGAGGTTAGGATTGGTTGGACGCTTGCGGGAAACCTTACGTCCCTCGATCAGCTTCGTCAGCTGAACCAAGCTATCGATTTCGGCCTGCGATATTACGCATTCCTTGGGTGGGGCGAAGAATTGACGCCGGGTCCGGAGCGTAAAGCAGCAATCGAGGAGCGCCAACAGCACTACGAAAAGTAAGGCCCGTTTGCACATGATTTACCGAGGCCGGTTTGGATGATACTGAATGGAGGAAATGTATTTACATTTGAGACACACAGCTGTGCTTGATAGCAGCAACACTTCAGCTCTAGACCTCTGATAGTGTTAAAACAAACATACATTCACAGATGGTCAAATGTTGCAGGCTGGGTATATATAAGAAGCTGACGCTAATCATCACTCAGATTACAGCGGGATTCCCCTCGGCGGAGGAAAAAAAAAAAGGAATAATGAAAGCGAAAGAAGGTGCAGTGTATTTAACGTCACCGTTAATCATCTTTAAAAAGAAATAGTATTTTAAACACTTTTTTTCTCTATAGAACGAATATGTGAGTAGACTTACTAAGGGGTAGACTAAAGGATGAGTTGGATAAGCAATAAAATATTAAATATTATCCGCTGAATAAAACCGTTGTTTCACAATAAGTGATGGATGTTGTTAAAGAAACGTGCACGACTGTTACATTCGCTTTAAAAACTTTTATAAACACAACGTAAAAGGAAAAATGAAGCCTTACAAATGTTAGATCTCTAAGCTGCCAACTGAAATGAAATTTGCACACAAGTATTTTCTAAGTCGGCAATGTAAGTTTATATGTGTTGATTGAGCACTTGAGTTGACGTCAGGTTATAATTTGTTTACATTGAAACGTTCGCTCGGCGCGTTTTGTTATAAACACAGAAAGATATTCATAACCTCAAAAGCGTCAGCAATGAGCTCAGGGACGAGATCTGTTTTAGGAATAATCTAGAGTTATCTTCGAAGTATAACATTTTACAAAAAGCTTGATTTGTTTCATAATACACAAAGCCCATTTTTATATATGGTTCAATAGTTTGCTTTTAGGCATCAACATCGAGTAAAGATTGGGTAATGCTAATGCCAAAGCTCATTTGCAGCTGATTTGTAAGAAAATTCGAAGTCATTTAAAACAGATCATTTAGTGTAATATACTCTTGTATGCACAAACTAATCAATACTTACAGATTGATGAATTCGCAATCAGCATCAGCACGATGATCCACTTGTATATCCTCAACTGTTTGTAGCACTGGAAGTTATGATACCGATTCAGCATTATGATTTTCGATATCATTTTGATCATCTTGATCACGATGATCAGTATCTTCTTCATTGGGTTGCGCGATGCGGCCACTTGGTCACTTCCACCGCCAGCGGCTCGTTTCCGCCACGTTCCTCCGACAGGGTTCGATCTTTGGTCGCGGGGGAGAGTAGCGGGTCCTTTAAATGTCAAGGGGTGAGGTGTGCAATGTATGCGCAAGTCTTGTCCTACTTTCAATTCTCAATTCTTTGCATCACCCCTCGTGGTTTTGCGCGGGATTACTCGTTTCGGTTTCGGTTGTTTTTTGTTTTTGTTTGGTCCTTAATTCCTTCCGGCCATGTACGGTGTGGTTTCGCGTGTGTGTATGTGTGCGCGTTTGTTGCAGTATGTATTGCGAAGATGCAGCAAACGCACGGATTTATAAATTGCGTTCGCCAGTTTCCGCGTGTGCTTCCGCGTGTCGCTCACTGCTGTACAGCAAATTGAAACTGCCCGTGTGCGTGTTGTGGCAGCATTTGGACTCACTCACTCACTTGCCAGCAATTACTACGGCGTACTATCTACGATCCCGGTTCGAATTCGTACACCATGATTGGCACCGGCCGTTCCGGTACACTACTGCTGGAAGCTGTTGGGAAAGAAGAGTGTTGTCCTGTAGTGGCTGTTCACTTTCGCACCAACGAACATTCTAACCAGCCTGGCTTAGCGTACAGTGGGAGAGGGAGAGAGAGCACAGGGAGGCGTGTCACGATGGAAACCACCCGGCACACGGTGCCACACATCCGAGGCGCGTGCACGCTTTTCGCTGCTGCGTACACGGTTTTTACTAGCGCCTGAATGTATGCAACGCTCGCAGCAAGTGTCGCTTTTTAGTGTCCTTTTTTGTGGCGGGATGAACGCGTTTCACGCTTTTTTCTCACGCTCCACCGCGATAGATGCCGTTCGAAATGGGAGACACGTTACGCACGCTAGGAGGCTTAATTCGACATGACGTACTTCGCGTTTAGAGTAAGAATCCTATCGTTTATCGCTATTACTATTAGTATTATTATAATTACTTTTTTTTAAATGGTACGTTTGATACGTTTAATGCTAGTATTAGTGTGTGTGTTTTTTTGTCTTTGTGGTTGTTAATTTTACGGTAGTTATACGTTATTACTAATATTCCAAAAACCCGATTTTAATACTACGCGGATTGTGTAGCACTGTTTTTCGCAGCGCGTAACACACACGACTGCCCAAACAGTACGTTTTCCTTCGCACTTCCTTTATCGTCTTCGCTTCCAGGATTGTTGAGGCCAAACCAGGTGGTCAGCAGATTCGGAGCAGTGGACGAAGAAGCAGATCGAAAAGGAAGTGGATCGAGAGATCTAATTTAAACGAACGGCTATTGCTTGTGTTCCCTTTGCTGCGATTTTTCTTTCACCGGTGGGGTTTCGTGTGCTGCCGGTTTTTGATTTGCGCTTCACTTGCTATTACTTTTCCCGTTTGCTTTCCGGTGGGTTTGCGGTTGCGCTGGTGCAATGCAGTGCCAGGAAGTAAGATTGCCTGATTATGGTGCTGACGAAAGCGTTCTCGCTGATTGGCACAAAGATCGCAAATTGCTATTCGGGAACAAGCCGATGAAAGCCGTTTGAAGTTTAATCGAGCGCCAATTGAAAGGTGGCGACAAGAGACGAGAGACGATTAGAAAACTGGATGCCTTGAAGTGTAGGAAGGAAGTGGCTAGGCTTCTGAATGGTGCTCTTCTACAATCCTTTTTTTTTGCGGTTTCGTTTCGCTACTCGCTCACTAGCCCCTTCCCGACGATGACAGACTAATTCGCGCTTTCTTTTTTTTTCGTACGGAAGTCGATCGACGGCTCGGTACGGTCTCTACCGGCACTCTTACGGCACGGGTTGTTGTGCAATTTGGCAGCAGCTGCAGCAGCAGTGTGCAGTGTGCACCAGGCGCGAATGAAGATGGCGGTGCGGTGCACACGCGGTTGAACGGGTCCGTTCGCTTTCAACTTTTCAACTTGGTGCGATTAATCACAACAACGGCGACGACGTTCGCAAATAATCGCTTCCGGTGCAACCGTGTATTCGCACTTCCAGCGGTAGCGGCGGCAATGCTGTTCGTGATGGCAGTTTTCATTTTTTCCCCTCTTCCCGCGGAGCCGTTGCTTGTGCCCTGCTGCTGCTGCTCAATTTACGCGTGCGCGTTGACGTGGAACCGGACCGGACTGAACGATCGCAACGGGCTTCGATCGGTCGTGCTTTCGGGACTTTTGCTGACGGACACTTCTGCCATTCGGCGGTGCGCTGTGGGCGAATGCTTCGTTTGCGTTGATCTGGAGCCGACCGGGCAGTGTCCACGCATTGTCAAAGGAATGTCGTTTACTGCAAAGATAGAGAGGAAAACAGCTGGGTTAGAAATGGTAGCACATGATGGATTTTTAGAGAGTAGAGTGGAGAGTATGATAATCCCCGGGACAGACTGTCTTAGGCATTGTTCATGAAAACTGTTTACGATAGACTCATGAGAAACCTTACGAAGTACGGCTGATGGCAGGGTGTCAATTTAAAGGCTTATGAAGTTAACCATGCTATTCATATAATAAAAGGGCCGTTACTACGAAATAGAGCAATGGTGCATAATTAGACTAGAATTTCTGGATATTTAATGTTCATGTTTTCAAATAACTTTGGAAGGGAATAGTTTTAAATATTATTTTAATTTCATGTTTAACTACTATTTGCTATCCATTTGTTATAACATACGGCCTTTAAAAGAAGCATATATTTTTGTCATTATGTTTAAATGCCTTTAAATGAACCTTAATTTATGCTTAAATCCAACATGTAACGCTGAAGAAAAAGCAAAAAAAACCCTAGTTTTGATGGATTTAATGTTACCTAAAATGAAACACCATTACTTATTTCCTTCCCAAAGCACCCGCCAACAGCAAACGGTTTCAAAGTTGCACTTTATGGAACGTGCTCGAAGGCTTCATTAAACAGCACCGCTACCGTACCGAGAGGATCCACTCCAGCAGGTCTAACGGTCTAACGGACAAACCAAGTGTTCGACGGAGAGGAAGCTTGACAATATCTGTCTATCCGTCTGCTACGCTACAGTGCAGAGCTATCAAAGGTAACACCGAATTCTTTCCCCCTGTCTCGAGGGCAAAATGTAGGGCATGATGTTGAAAAATCGTTCAGCCATTGTTCAACATTGGAAAGGCATTTTCTTTCCGCCCCTAGCACCATTCCATTCGTTTTTTTCATCTCCCTGATGGCACGAAGCTTTTCCCCCCTGTTCCAACAACAGTTGTTGTCCAGGAAGAAGACGACGAAGAAAGGGCTTTTTGTCGCTCGTTAGGTACGGTACAGCTTAACCTACAGAACGGCAGCAGTCACAGGCGCTAAGATGAAGGGGAAGCGAATTTGGAAAGTTTACAACTTTCACTGTACGGATTGCTTTTTGTACGACGAAACAAGATTGAACAAGAGCAGGTTGGACGAGAACGACGAGGAGCCGGTGTGACAGCCGTTTTGGTGAGTAGTTTTATGGCACTAGCCACTCATACAAACTCATGCACAGTCGAGATGCTAGAATGACCTCTTCGTAGTCACCTCTTACACGCCTCTTCACGAATCTCGACAGCCCGTGCGTGGTCTTTGGTCGCAAATGGTCCCGATTTGGAGCGCCCATGTCACTGCCACTGGGAACCAGACTTTTGGTCCAGGACGGGAAAAGGGATGTTTCTTTATCCTTTTTATGGGAAAGCAAAATCGACAACAGACTGAGGTTTGGGGTTTCGTGCTTTTGCACGGCCAAGCAGCCAACCAGACGCTAGTGCACTCTGGCTTAGGGTATGAAGAAGGCATGGGCTAAAATGGAGACAAAACTGTTCAAAAATGGATGACGATAATGTTCTCGTACGGTTCGGTTGCAAGTTTAGCCAGGCTTGGCCACCGAGTGACCACCGCCATGCTGCACTTGCCCGAGCATGAAAACTGTGCCGATCGTTGCCCGCCGAGATACCGTCCACAGTAAGACCACCAGCTTGGCCAAACACTTTTAGCAGCAACGGGGGCCATCGTACAGGCGGGCAGAGAAAGACGAAGGACTGCTCCATATAAAACAAAACGGAAACTTTGACACTCGACGAAATTGTCTGGCCTCTGGTAATGGAGGAGCAAGAGGAGAAAAACGGAGGGATGGTGAATTCGACACGAGAATCCGATTTCGGTGCCAACTGTTACCATCGATCCGAAGCGCTATAAATAGCCGGTGGCACAAAAAAACCCATCCATTTCCCAAACTTTGCTGGCTGGTGAAAAGTCAGTCGGTTTTGTTGAAAACAATCGCAATCATTATTGACCATAAATGGACCGCTGACCGACAGAATGCCCTCCCCTACCCCGACCCTTCCAATGGGTGGGTATGTGAAGGACGAGATTTCAAACCGAGCTCTGCAGCATCGCGTTCTGCAATGTTGCTCCATTCCGGTGAAATGTGTCGGCAGGGCATGCTCGCGCCAAACCTTACCTGTCAATGAAACTTTTGCGATCCGACTATGTAGGACAGCCGACGATAGATGCTGCAGACAGTCGTTTAAACGGTAATGAAATGTTTTTTTTTACCGTACCACTTGAAAGTTTAATTTTTGGAAAGGTTCATATGATGTTTTAATGAGCAATTCTACGTTCAATTTTTTTTTCTTTCCTTTAAATCAAAACGGTTTTGGTGTGGTTTCCAGCCCTTCAAGCAGTTTAAATCCACAATAAACTTCAATGTTTATTTTTTCTGTGTATAATATTTTTTAGCAAAAACAAAACTGTAGCTAGAGCATATTTTAAGCTTTAGATTTTTCGCACACAAAACACGTATAGTTAGAGTCCTTTAGAAGTATTTTTCACAAAATAATGTCTTGCTACTGTGATGCGTCCTTTTACCAACATTCTAGTAGTGATAGTGTAGCTATAATAGATTAAAGTACGCTTACGCCTCCTGGTGGTGGCTGGTAGAATCTTGTTAAATCATAGTTTTAAACTCGTTCGAAAGGAGTGCAATTTTTACTTCTAAGTTATCCTTGCAATATTGCCCCGAACAAACTAAAAACTTAACAGAACAACTGATACATTATGTATTGCAACCAAACAATTTCAAATATCAAGCATTTTGGAAGTGATAGACGTTTGTGACAGCTTCTACTATCTGCCACCATTTTAACTTTGACCTTTATCTAGAACAGTTTTTGAAAATTTTGGTAGGAGGTTAATGTTACAAAACAATAACAGAATCTTTACTCATAAAATCAATTTTATATCCTTTAAAATTGAAGTTTTTATATTTATGGTTCTGAAATAAAGAATATATTTTAACCAAATATGTTCATTATTTTATCTTACATGTTGAAATGTGAAAAGTTACCTTGTGTTTCACTTTATGATTTGAATACAAGCTGCACACACGAGTTTTATAAAGCACCTTAGTAGAAAATATTATGGTTATGGGATTTATGCAAATTGCTCAACGAAATCATTTTTGAATCGCGTTGCGTAAAAATCTGGTACACATTCTTCTAAAACTAAACTTCATCCAAACAAAACTTTCACCCGGGAAATCTTTATTCCTTTGCGCTGTTGACGCAACGCATTACTTAGTGCAGCAATTTGCAGCTCGCAAACACGGTGCGCATAAAAGCGCTTAATTTCAGTCTCTTCATCAAGAAACTTTTCTCAGTTTGTGGTGGGAGAGCAGTTTCCAATTCTTTCATCCCAAGCGAGCTGAAGGTTCACTTGATTGGCCCGGTTGGGCAAATTTTTGCCACAAACACTTCCTCACCCTCACTTCCACCCTCCTCCCCTTCTTCCCGTTGGGCAACGTCTCATTTGGACGAATTTTCAGCCGGCAGCACCTTGCCAGTTGAGGCGGAAAAGTGCATCCAGCTCGTGCGCTAAGTATGGAACATTGGTACCTATCGCGAAAGCAGTCGATAAAAACAAACCACTGGTTTGGCTATATCGACCAATAAATTTATCTACTCGAATTGCTATCGCGAACGAAATTTATTTCTCAGTCTTTAAAATGATACCGACCAATATATTTACCGATCTAGTAGTTTCGT
>KB670114.1:243530-277203 GCA_000349105.1 Anopheles epiroticus | reverse complement strand
ACAAATTACCGATTTTTTTATCCACTGCTCGATTTTTTACCAACGATTTGTATGGTTGCCATGACAGTTGTCTACACCATTTTACCGGTTGACAAATTTTCATCTTCGCGATACCAATCCGCCATATTTGTTATTATATTGGTCGATATATTTATCGACTGGTGGTTTACTTCGTTCGCGATAGGTCCCATTATTCAATTAAAATGTTAACCCATCAGGAGTGTAGTGGTGGTTAACAGCTACATGAAAAACTGATGTTGAAGCTTGGGGTTTTTTGCTACACTTACTGGTCGACTTGAAATTAAAATGTGGCTCAAGCTCACCACAGCGGCGGAACCATTCTGCCTGTGAAAGCAAAAAGTGTATCCCTTTGCCATTTCCTCTCATTAGTTTCCATCGGAATTTGCAGTAGCTTTGGGAAATTGGAGAAAAACGGAGAAACCCTCCAAATGAAAACTAGGTAGTACCGCGTAAAGCAAAACGCATTTTGCTGTCCGTGCTTTTCTTTTGCTTTCACCGATTGGTTTAGAAGACAACGTGCTGTATTTTTCCTTTTCACTGGCCTATTCTGCTTAACTAGACAAGAAAGGAAAAAATAAATAAAAGCATAGCAATTTCCAATTCATTGTGCAAAAAAGACGCGAAAAACAGATTCGAAGGAAAAACGTTCGCAGTGAATTATGTATCCATCAAGATGCAAAAAAAAAGGGGAAAACTTTTTCCGCCCGCTTTCCTAGACGTCTTGCCTTTTTCTTCCAGCTTTCTTCCAGACATCCGAAGAATTCAAACCGTTATTTTTTTTTTGTGTTGCTTTACGCTTTCCTTCTTTTGCATCCTTAGAGTGGCTGGATGTTCGCCATTGGTAGAATGCTTACAACAATTGAAAAAAAAATCAGCCACACTGTACGCTCAACGTCCAACCAGCCGTGATCCTTTTGGAGGAACGACTGGTAGTGGACTTTACTTAACAGCTGAAGAATTGTGGGGAGCGGGAGAGAGGTTGGAAAACTTTCAAAAGATCTACCGACGCAAACCGGCGGGGAAAAATGGTGCTGAAACTTGGGGCTTCAAGTGTAGAACGATGAACTGTGCGGGTCGCAATGGAACGCGTGTTGATTGACGTTTTGGGAAGTGGTGGTGGAGATGGGACAGCTAGTAACCAGAAAGGAAGGTAAACCTCCCCAGCGAGTTTGACGGTGATGATGATAATGTTGATGAAGATGAGAACGATAGCAAATTTATGAGTGAATCAGCATTAAGGTGAAATGCGCACATCAGCATACTGTACGAATGGTGCGCGGAATTAGTCAAATTCTAGCAGGATAATTGCACCGGGCAGGGCAGGGCGGACAGGGAAGGGCATTTGGGATGGGAAGTGGGTTGGGCGGGAGGTGTTTTTTTCTGCTCGCAACCTTAGACCAAGACTATCTCAGCCATTTGGAGGCACATTGCTCAGAAGTGGTGGGCAATTAGGTGTTCGTTGATTAAATGATCTTCAAAGTTTCTTGCATGAACTATAAAAAATAAACGTAAGAAACATATAGTAGGCCAATCCGGTAATAGTGGCAAATTTAAATAAAATAAGACATCACAAATATGTATCTTAGCAATCATGCAGTGAAAGGCACTTTCTTCAGGATTTTAAGCAATTATGCAAGTTTTTCTGAACTTTGATATTGGTTGGTCGTTATGCTTATCAATCTTAATGAGTGTGTAAAATAGGTATCATTTATTTTTTATGATAAAAATATAATTTTCCAGTTCTTTCAAAATACTGTAATAAAACTGTAAAACAAATTGTAGCAGTAAACAATTTAATATTATACACTGTTAACATATTTTTCAGGACATCTGATGTAGTTTTTCGTTTGCATTTTTTTTCTATTTTATTTCGTTAACAATCTTTCAAAATACTAATAACTAAAATTACTTAACGATCTATATTAAAATACAAATCAATTTGCTGTCTTTATTTATGGTCTTTCTTGTGTTCGTCTATTCAAAATGTCAAAATTTGTGTTTGTTTTTCAATTTGAATCGTCTGAGTTTTAATTAAGAAGTAAGACATTCTTATGAAGGCCACATCAGGTTACGTTTGTGAATGAAGAAGTAAATTAAAAATAAATTACAATTACTGTTGATAATTAAAATAAAAATTCCTAAATTGTATGTACAATTTATACGGGTTTTTTATATCATTGCCTACAACATAAGACATTAAACATATTAAAATAATTCAATATCATTTAAAATACACACTTTGCCTCCTCCTTTAGCAAACAACTTACCATCCACATTTGATCCACTCGTATCCACTAGAATCCACTAGAAGTTCAAAATCCTTTTTTTCAATGAACAATTCCAAATCCACCCCTTTGTAAAGAAAACACACATTTTATAGCACTGCACGTTCAAAGTTTCCCAAATTGAATGCATTAAATCTTATTCCCTTCCAACCTTCATACTCTTCGAGGCACCATTTCCCAGCCATTTTCCAAAAAAGACCACAGTAATTCACAGCCCACAATGAATCTTGCTTTACACTTACACTTGCCAGCACCAAACAGAGACGGTACTTGTGATATTTGCCCGGGCAGCAATTAGTTTCGCTCCCAAAGTTTCTCAGGCCTCATTGGAAGCCTGATGCATTATTCTTTCGTTCTCCCGGTGAAACAATTAATTCTTCCAGCTGTGCAGTGCTGGCACGAGCTGTACCCGAGCAGAGCTGTACTCGGGTCCTGCAAATAATAATCAATTATTCCATTCGTCTGCGAAACGTACCGACATCGACGAAGGATGCATGGCTCCATCCGGCAAACATCCAACAACACATATCGCCGTAGCTAGCTCATTTCGAATTCGTCGAAAATGATATACGCTTCACAAGGTTCTCGGGGTCTTGGAAACTTTATCACCATTGCTGGATCGGTATATGGAGCTCTGGTACTATCGCTGAACCAAATGAGGCTCCTCACATGTATGCATCGGGTGAGATATACATTCGCTACCCAGCCATCAACGTCTAACTACCGTACCGTCGTAATGGAACGATGATGATGATGATGATGGAGCAGATATGAATGGTACACGGGAGAGAACAGTTCACTTAGGGGTTGCTTTTCATTCCGGGTGCTTGAAAGTTTCCCGTGCGAACCGGCAAACCGCACCACCCGAACCGAGCAGTGGTTGTTTGGCCGAGACAACGCCCTAAAGAAAAGGGACTACATACCGCAAAGAGAAAACGTGTCCAAAGTTTACGTACGACGCTGTTTGAATACTTCAGCTACAACTTGCCATTATTCAATTGTACCATTATGTTCCTTGGCTAGGCATGTTCTTCCCCTACGTCAGGCTTTCAGTGGAATCGTGTGCAAACAGTTTCGTGGCTCAATTGAAGTCACGAATGGTTGCATTGTATTGGCTTAAGGAAAAAGATAAAAAGTTAAGTGGTGTGAGACTACCGGGCAAAGCTATCTATGCGGGAACAGAGCGCAGTTGATGTTGGTGTGTCAACGAGGGCTGAATATTGGGTTGGATTGGGGTTTGTATAAAGTTGTGTTCTTTGTGATTGTGGAGCTTAGACAGGAAGATAGAGATTCAGTTACAAAGAGAGTGAAATATGTGTTTAAATTAAAATCTATCCAGTAATTAGTGAAGTAAATTCCCGTAATAATACATTTGATGAACAATTTTTAACAAATTCTTAAAAGTTGTACATTCCGGAACCAATGAAAAGAGCGTATAAGAAACGAGGAAAAGAAAAAAATTAATTGAATTGATTCATTAAATATATTTGAATGCATTTCATTAGAGCTTTTCAATGAAAATAAAATTTTAAAAAGTTTGAAATAATATTCAAATCATTTACGAACCTTCGATTTCTTAACATCATGAAAGTTTCTAAAATTTGATAGTTTTGTTAAAGTTTTATAAAACCAGGTGAACGCATTATTTCATAACATAGATATTCCAAACTTGTTAAGTGTGCTAAGAAATGCAATACAATTTTTTTCCGAGATAATAGTTTTTGGACATTTAAATCTACACTACACATTTAAAGAAAAAGTGGTTTTTGATCCATAAGTAACTCAAATTATACTTTTTAATTATCTACAGCTCCTAATATTATAGTTTTACAAGTAAAAGGAAAATTTCGTTGTAAAAACCTTAATAAAGGTCCTTCAAGAGCGTAATTGCACTTTTCGACAGAACGCTTCACCGCCTCTTGTTTCAATAAAATTGCAGGACAACGTTGACAAGCACCAGAACATGACGCATTGGAAGCAATTGGTTTCCGCGTGAGTGTGCAGCATCCCGAACAACGTTAACAAAATGTATAACATTTTCCACTGTGACATGGCTTCCGGTTAGTTCAAATTGCTTCATATGGCTCACATTCATCCCGAAACCTGTTCCACCTTCCACCTTCGTGACAGCATGTACAAGGCTGGTAACACCGTCGACATGTGCGTGAATGAATGAAGATTTTTGCCTTTGTTTGCTACAAAATTTTACTTCAATTGTGTGCCACACGTTCTAGGGGGAAACGAATGACTCATTTGTGGGGACATGAAATTGGGTAACAACGAAGCTGTGTCCCCTGGGAAGCAGAGCAGAAGAAAATCGTAAAGTAAAAGCGCGAAAACAGCAAGCGAAGTGTGTGTTGTCAAAAATAGATAAAACATTGTTACACTGAAGTTGAAGAATATTGATTGGCACCATGCAAGTGTAGCACCTGCTTTATTTCACAACTAACGTGGAATTATTATACTTTTCCAAGCTAATACCAAGCATATCAGTGGATTTTTGCTGGATTAGAAAATCAATTTAATTCAATAACACAAATGCAGTGCTGTCTGAAGCAGACGAATAATTTATGTGCAAACGAGATCTGCACTCTATTCATCTCAGATTGCAACCAGACGCAGTTTAAATTTCCATTGGCTAATACCAATTATCATCCCTCAATTACTTGGAAACTTGTGGTTTCTCTCCAACCATTAACCGGTTTCGGTGCTGTGCAGTGATATCACTGTTTGCAGCGAAGCGCCTCGTACGACTGCATCACTTATTCATAGACAAATAGAGACCTAACACCTTCCACGTGAACTGGCCGATGAAAATAGGCATGAAAAATTCACCAACCACCGACCACAAATGGCTAGATGTACACCGTAAAGAGCATAGCGACCCTCTCCCCTTTCGGCTTGTCCGATGCATTTTCTTTTCCTGCATCATCTATTAATGAAGTGCATAAAAGCAAGCCTTGCACTCTATCGCAAACCACAGAACCGGGCCCAAATGCAATCCATTGCAAGGAGCACCTACCGATCTGCCATAAACATTGTGGAAAGATTTGTGTATGCTAAAGCTTCCTCTGTACGCTTCATTGTGGTTTAAGAGGTATGCTGTTTTTGTTTTCTGGTTGTCGGTGTGCCTGCAGGCAGCTTGCCAGACACACAGACACACAGGGACACCGGGGGATGTTAGAGATGTGGGCCGAATCTATTACCGAGACACCGAGAAACATTCGTAATTGATTGAATCAATTTTTAATTTGCCAACCCTAACGACGCCCATCCCTTCAATCACTGCGTGAAACCGCCGTGCGTTGGTTTACGGTTCTGTTCAGGAGTGCGATTAATTATGTACCACCCTCCGAGCCGTGCCGTCCCCGGGGCAGTGCAGTTGGATGGTGCAAAAGAAACGCACAGCAAAAAAGCGTTACCCTTAATCGCTGTTGCAACGGCAGCAAAAGCATTAGCAAAAGCGCGGTGTCGTCAGCCGGTGGAACATGGAATGTTTGATACGGCTTTGAGGGATGTTGGTTTTTGTTGCGAGTCCTTTCCCACCCGGGTGGTGCACGTCGTATCAATAAATTTTCGAGCGAGTTTTTGTCGCGCTTGCATATAAAGTTGGGCGTGGCATAAATAGCCGAAAAGTGAACTCTCGTCTGCTTTTCCCCCGGGGAAGCTTTCGTGCCGAAGCGCTGCACTTTGATCAATTATTTATGAACCAGTGTTGCATTCAATCAATCGATCGCGCATGCAAATCAGTGCTGGTGCGGGCGTGGGCTGCTTCGGAATTTGGAGCGCTTGCTTGGGGGAGGGTGACCAGCGTTGGGAAATTAAGGTTTATAATTTATTCAAAATTATCGCTGCTATGCGTAGCATCGGTGTGAACATATGCAAAGAGATAATTTTAGCTGGTTTTAGTTTGGTTTCTAAATAATACTCATTTTACAACATGTATTCAAACTTTAACGAAAAAATAGTACAAAATAGATAATTGAAATTGTTCTTTATGCAGGACTTTATCCTGGGTGACTGAGATCCAGGGAAAAGGGCTAACTGTGTAGTTTATGTCTTTATGTTCTAGTGAGTTTGATGTGCATCATTTGTATTAATTTATTATATATTATAAGCTGTCTACAACTGTATCGTTCGTTCGGTTCTGGAATATTCTAGCGTAGTCTGGAGCCCAACTACTGCTTCTTCAATAGCTCGACTTGAGGCGATTCAACGTAAGCTCACGCGATACGCTCTACGCCTACTTCCCTGGCAGGATCGCAATAATCTTCCTCCGTATGCTGCGCGGTGCCGTCTTCTAGGCCGTGAGCCTCTTTCGGTTAGAAGACGTAATGCACAGTGCTCATTCATCGCTGGATTGTTAAATGGCTCTATCGACTCATCGCATTTGTTGCATCGAGTCGATATCTATGCACCATCCCGAACACTTAGGGCTAGAGAAACTCTACGGCTCGCTCAACTCCGTTCCAGCGCTGGTCATTCTGACCCTATGTTCCGCATGTCGGTTGTCTTCAACTCTGTCTCGGATTGCTTCGAATTCGACATTTCAACTCAGTGCTTCAAGGAACGTCTCCGGCTTTTGCCGTGGCTGCAGTGAATTGCGATGAATGTCTTGTTTTTGTTATGTTTTTAAATGAATTGTTACATCTTAATTAGGCCACACGGCCCGTTGAAGATTAAATAAACAATAATAATAATAATAATGGTGATCTTTTTCTGAAGAAATTTTCGATTCGTACTAGATTTAAACCCGACGGATGCTAAATTTCTTCACAGTGGTGTGGTAAAATCAAATCTTGGCGAAAAACATTAACTCAAGGTTCAACTTAAATTTGCACTTCAAACTAGATTACTTAAAGAAATGAACAGAGTCTAGCATTTTGATTTTAAATTAAGAAGAGCTTGTTAACTCAACACATCACAAAGCTGTTCAAGTCCTCTATTATCCATCAAAACAAGTTAAAAAAATATTTTTTGGAACTTTTTTAAGAAAAAATTGTTTAGTATATTTAGCACAATCCCACATGAAATAGCTTTTGTGATGCATACTGCAACGTGAAATGATAAAGCACTTCCACCATTTATCCTACACATTGTTGCTTCCAGGAAAAGCACAATCTCACGGCAGGATGATGCCGTGAAAACTCGTCAGCCAGCGGGAGCAACAAGAAATCGTGTCCAACCCCGAAAAGGACCCGCGCAAAGTCTCGCAGATGATCTGATCTGAGCCCCTTTTCACTGCCCGTCCCACTGCCAGCACCCGTCCCACACATCCGGCCTGGCAAACCGCCCCCACTCTGGAGGCGAGAGAATTTGCATACTCATGCAAAGCAAACAGCTAAGCAGGCAAGCAGGAGAGCACAAACTCACACAGCAAGGCGAGAAAAAAAGAAGGAAAAGTAAAAGTTGTGGGGAAAAAAATCAGATAATAAAACGGAACCATCACGTGACACGGCACCTCGTTCGGTTGGCGTTGGCGAGGAATGCGGAAACATGCAACAGTGGCCCTCCGCAGAATCCCTAACACCCTGTCTCTTCCAAACAGCCAACCCTATGCTGTGTACGTAAGGGACGGTCTTCGGCAGTTGAAGAAGAAAAAGAAAAAGAAACCCGTACCGAGCACGTACGGTGGAACGAACGACAACCCGTAACCCGGGGGCGCTGGCTCTGCTGGCTGACAAAATTATACACGAATGACTGGACGTGTTTGGGATGCAAAATGACGAGCAACAATATGCATTCAAAGAGTGGAAGGCGTCGAGAGGCATCGGCTCGGCTCGATGGCTTTTCCGCTGTGTTTTAGTTCTACGGGGTTTTTTTTTTGGTTGGTTGCCACCATCAGACAACGTTATGAATCCAACCAGTGGAAAGTCTCTTGAGGGTGATATAATTGTGGATTTTTGGTCTCTTTTTTCTTGTGCTGGGTAAGTGTAAACTAGCAACTAGGGCTTACCGCAGCAGCTGACCACAGTGTGCGATTCGATATGGGACGCAGCACTGATTGAGTGAGTGGTCTCGACGATGGAAATTAATTATATCGGTTCGTCCACTAATTGACCAGTTTACGGTTCTAATTTATAAACTGGTTGGGTAGAGATTGGTTACAGAACTGCTTTTTTAAGTATGCTTATTTATCTCTCTATTGATTGAAATGCCGATTAATTGAAGTAGATCAAAAATAGCTCGAATCAGTCAATTTCTCTTCGTTCTTTACCATGCGTATTAGCAGCTATTCATAAAACGATCAATTTGGTTTTTGATTTCTTCTTTTGACGTCCAATCAAGTGGTTCAGTTCATTATTTGGACTTTTTTCACATAGATTTCTGAAGGGTATTTTAAGTTTTGTACAATACACGTAGAAGCTCACGAAACGCAGACCTAAACCACGTTAAAATTATACAGTTTATGGAAAATTTCAAACTTGACCCATACAACATTCATTGGATCGCTTTTGCAGAAGTTAGTTTTCCTTTAATTTGGACTGGATTTATTACCAATATCACTATGTATCAAGTTTAACATTATTTTTCGTTCAGCCCTTTTTTCGTTTTACTTAACCTTAAGAATTATGAAAAATAGTCAAACCTGATAAGAAATAATGAATACTCTTTTTCTCTTTTCATTGCAATGCCAAGGCTAAATTAGTAAAAGTAGAACTATACATTCAATTGATGGTTTTCTTTTCATTCGCCAGGTCGTATTAAATTCATCTCCAGCCCGTGACATAAATTTAATTGTTTTCAATTCCACAAAACAGGGTTCTTTGCCATTTTCCTGTGAATCTTTTTTCTAATGTTTATAAGATAGGTTTGCGCATCTTAAACAGCTTTTTGTTTGTAACTATCAAAGATGAGACAGTGTAATTAGTACGTTTGAAAATAAATCCAGTTCTACTTCAGTACGATTTTAGTAGACGCAGTGCTGATACGATGGAATAATATATTTTACACTCCGCATACAATCTCAAAAATCTTCGGCAGGACACATTTATTTATCATTTAAATAAGATATCGACATCATATCAGGTTATTAAATGGGACTTGTCAAAAACAGAGTCAGTCTGTTCCAAGCTCTGTGTGAAACATTAATACATTTTTAAATTAATAACACCTTAAGCAAGATACAACAACATTTAAAAGGACGGATATCCTGAAGTTTTTTACAGCTTTGGTTAAATTTCCATTAAAAAAAAACCTTCCACAACCTAAGATGTAGTGAAAGTAATCAAAGCAAGCTCTTGTAGCCAAACGTCCAGTTTTGTTACACTTTGTACAACGCCTAATCGCTGTCTAACGGCCACACAACACACACTCACAGATTTTAGACGATTCCCTCACGAGTGGCCCACGGGTGCTCATTTTGCCGCCCACACAACATCAAAACCGAATCTGAAGCAAAGTTTGTCCCCGCACCATCTGGCCCCTCCCGGCAACGTTAAGCAGTTAGCTGACAGGTATTGAAACTTTGCTTACAAAACATTTAGAAATAAAACAAAGATGATGTCTTCCAAGGGTGTTATCCGGCGTCAATGGCACCGAACCATTCCAAACTAAACGACGGTGGTAGAAGAGCTCGGTAACAGCGTTAAAGAACGCACTTTTGAAGGACAAATTTTCACTTGCTCCATTGTTCTCACGAGGGTGATGGGTGGACGTTTGAAGCAATGCGAACACGGTACGGTGAAAGAAGCACACAAAGCCATTCGCACTACCACAACCACAACCACAGCGAGCGAGCGAGGATAATCGGTTCGGCATGCTCCGGTTTTCCCAACGCCCAGCGCCCGTTGAAGGGCGCGCAGCGTTTTGGGTCCAGGATCGCAATGATCGGGAAAAAGAAACGCACACAGTGGCAAGCGCAGCTTGCCTACAGGTCCCCACAGAATTACGTTGGTGTTGAGGTAGTACAACACGACAGCACAACACACCGCTCGGCAACGGCATGACGGCATGACGTGTACGTGTGTGTGTGTGTGGGTGAAAAGGCTAGGGAAAAATTGGGGAAAAATCAGCCCACACATACACACAGACACACACGTTCAATGATAGCAAAACGGAATGGTTCATTCGTATCCGTTCGCACAAAATGTTCGTGTGATTTGAGCGTTCATTAGCGATTCATGAGATGGTCATTTCATTCTTTTCACTCAACCGCATGTAGCTTCTCTTATCAGTGGTTGAGTGATATCATAAAATGCTTAGGAAAAATACGCTGAAACTGAATAAAAAGAGATTGAGAAAAGGTTGAAAATCATCCATAATAATGGAGCAGGTTTTCTATTCGTATTGGGCTTGAATTTTCCTTTCCTTTTTGACTATAAAAAATCAATTTAAAATTGTCCTAATAAAGAAGCCATTTAATTATTTAATGCCCTGACAAACCTTCTTGGTGTGAAAATTGTTTCATGAACGTATATGTAACTAAAACCCATCTCGCTCGCTAAGGAAATGGCACTTCGTCATCTAGCTCGTTCACACTCGTCAACCGTAGCCGACAATAGTCAGTAGGTAATGGTGTTAGTAGAGCATTGAGCATTCAGCCAGAACCGTACGTGTACGCGTTCGAACCGTATCAGTACGTGTGTGTGTGTTTTGGTGGGGGTGGCCGTGATTTCCAAACGCTGTTCTTTTGTTCTACATCCCAACAAGGAGACACATTGGCAAGGGCATCGAGCAACAGACAAGAAAAGGAACAGAAAAAAACTAGAAATGGAGCTAACGGGGACGATGTTCTAATCCGTGGGGCTATCATGCTGAAGAATGTTTTGGGAGGACAATTAAGCAAAACTTTTTGAGGTAAAAAAGACTTCAATAAACGATATTATAAAATGAAAGATTTTGAGAACCTTTAATTTCTTTCCTTCATACTGAATTATTCACAAAGTAATCACAAATCAATGTGAAATAAAATGATTTAGCATTGTTTGGGTTTGAATGAAGGAAAGTAAAACTAAACAGCTTGATTATAGATATTTTTAAATTTATAGATAAAATGCTAGTCAGCTCTGCGTATGGCAACCAGACGAGAGTAATAATCTCTGCTGCCTTAATATATTTGTGGAAACATTATAACGTTATGTGTGTCACTAGTTAAACATTTTTATCTCATGACCCCAAGATAGATTTAGAAAAAGAATAGTTAAATACATTATTGCAGGCACTTATCCCAGTTTTTACCTTTTCCAGCAAATGTTGCCTACTGCCACACTTCCCAGCCATCGGCGGCTATTCGAAAGCACAGCATGGCTCCGTCCTTGCTAAATGGCGATATTATGACGGCTCGCACGGTATCCTGCCCGATTGAGCGCTCTCACTCACTACGCACGCACTCACTCGAGCACAGCTCACTCACATACATTCGCTTCTTGCAGGCTCTTTGGCTCACTCGGGTTCATCACTCATCCACCGAGCAGCGAGCAGTAGCGCGTCACTTTTAGCTTCACACCAAATGCTTACGGCGTCCGAACGCGTGAGGCAACGCTGCAGGCACATTCGCACGCACTGAAACGCACCAACACTCACACGCGCACCTCACAGACGGGCACTGAATTAAGCGGGACTTCCCAAGGACCTGCTCCGGCAAATGTCGAGCCCTACCGTTGCTTGACCACAGTGCAAAAGCAGTCACTCGGTTAAGCTCACAACGGTCACTTGCAGCATCTCGTTTAGGCTTTTCTCACCGGATAGTACGGCCCACTGCCTGCCGTTCCGTTCGCACGGGATGCTACTTTGCCGCCAGCCACCGTCAGCAGGGGCTTCATCGTTGCGAACCGGGACGATCTCACTCAGCAGCCCACACTCACTCCGCTCCGATCGGCGGTTGATGCTGCTGGTTTCGTAATTTCCATCCGTTCTTCATGCTGCGTGCTGCGGGAAAAGCTTTTCGATACTGTTTTGCTGCACTTTATTTTCCCTGCTCCTGTGGTTTTTTTGTTTTCGTATCCTCTTTTTTTTTTGCCCGTACGATTTGCAAAAAAAAGCCCCTGGGAGCAGCACACTTGTTGGTTGGTACGGGTGTAATTTTATTACACCTCACTCGCTGCTCTCACTTGCAAGCCCGTTTTGCCTGTGGGTATTTGCTTCACCACGGTATCATTTTTTTTTATCTCACGCATTTGCTATATTTTCTCTATCTCTTGCTATTTTTTCGCTCTCACACACTCTCTCTCTGGCTCTGCCTTTTTTTTTTTTTGTTTGCTCTATCCCTCATTCACTCGCTTTTATGCTTTTTTATTCTTAATTTTTTCGGGTTTATTTGCTGTAATTAAATCACTCGCACTAGTTTTCTCACCATCGTGCGTGGGTGTGAGGAGGTGGATCGGCGGTGAGCAATTCCACAAATGCTGTACTAAAGGGTGCGAAAGGGGGAGGAAAAAAAACGGAACACACATCACTAAAACCATTCACGTTGTTTGAAATCATGCAAAATTGAGCTATCTTTTCCAATTCCTGCTCACAATAGTTTAGGTATGGTAACTATTTTATAAATCATAAACCAACTTAAAGAGCTTAGTGCAACTTTTCGTACATGTTTTTGGTCCTAAGTCTGGTCCAAAGTTGCCCAGAAAATTGTTCAATTAAGCTGTTTTTAGACGTTCTAGCATTAAAGTTAATTTCTTTTAAAGACTAAAACAAATCAAAATCGAGCTTTTGAAACGTCTGCCTGTTTTCTTTTTTTCAAAAAGCTGCAAGGTTATTTCACAACGGCCCAGCCATATCCAGTACGCAGCCACTCTCCATCGCAGAGCCACCAGGCGCCTCCATCGAAGCGTACCATAATCGCATGGGCACACACTGGTTGCTTCTGTGCGACCTCAGACACTGTTTTTAAATGTATGTAGCAATGCACCGATGCACACCGTCCCTCCTGCATGCTTCCCATGTACACTTTACCCTAACTTTTCGCCCAATTTTTCGAACACCAAAAACTGGTCGCACATTGCAGCACATTTGACCGCAAAATTAATGCTCATTAAATCAACCCCTACACCATGGCTCTTGTGAAGCAATAAGGACCCTTTTCAACACCTGTACCACATGCACACGGTACCCCCACATCCTGCCCTGTGTGCTTGTGTATGGGTGTGTGTGCACGGGTACACATACACGCACGCTCTCTCACGCACGTTCATTTTTCACGGCCCTTTCTTCCAGAGGGCACCCCGGGGAAAAACGGGCCACATCGCACTCACACGCATCCACTGTGGCACATCCTACACGCGTGTGGCACCTATAACAGCTAGCAGCTCGGGGGGAGCTCGCATCGCACGATATACAACACACCATCACCGCGTCAGTCCGGGCACGGACTCGTGGAAGCAGGTTGCCCATTCATGGTTCTTTCTTTTTTCTCACACTCGGTCACCTCTGCTCTCACTCTCTTTCTCCCTCTCTCTCTCTCTCTCTCTCTCTCCCTCTCTCTCTTTCCCTTTCGGTCACTTTCACATGCACACATACACTCACAACGGTACGCACGCAGGTACACACCAACGGGCCACCTTTTTCGGATCGGGTTTCGGACGCAGCGCCAGCACACGTCTGCACCGAGCGACTCAACACCATCAGCTTTGGGGGTACTAGTGCCCAGCAAAAGCTTGGGCAAGATCATTCTATCACACTGTTTTAGGGGAAAATCGGGACCTTTCTGTTTTCGCTGCTCGCCCAACAGCCTGCACCCTGGACAAGAAGCTCTAGCGTGCTTATGTGTTTCGAGGTGACAAATTCTCTCAACTTTTTTGTTCCCTCACGTACGATTTTCCCTCCTGTTGTACAGAAGCCCTCTAATACCCGCACACATACACACATACACGCACACAGACAGACACCTATCTTTAAACACAGGCTCACTTGATTCTGCCTCCCGACCAGTACGCCGATTCGACCGTGAAAATGGTTAAAGAAAAGAAAGGTATACCCTCACTGCACACATATATGTATATGTATATATATATATATATTTAAAGCATTAAGTAACAAATCTATACAAAAAACAACAGCACGACTCTAAACCGGAACACCAACTGGGACGGTAGCTCCCGGAGTGATGCTGCCAACACTGGGTTAGCCCTGTTTTTTCGTTGCCGAAGCCGAAGCCACGAACCCGAACGGCGGAACGCGATTGCTACTCCCTGCTGCTGGCCCGAACGGCCGACACGCACCCGCTCACATGCTCTCCCTCTCTTTCTCTCCCTCTCGCGCTTCCTGCCCGGTTTATGTGTGCAGCTTGGGCTTCCGTGGCCATTTCGGAAGTCGGGCATTAGGTCGTCCCGATCGGGCGCGCACTGCCACCAGACAGCAAGGACGAGCTCTTTATCTCTCTCTCTCGCTGTCATTCAGTTTTCCCTGCCCTGCCAGGGTTTCGCGGAGAGCGCCTAGCGTTCGGCCCGTTTTTAGCACAAACATCCTGTGGAGAGTGGGCTTTTTAGTACCGGCTGGTCGTCCGTTCCTTTCCATCCGGTAGCGATGGTTCCATTTTCGCGCTCGGCAGCTGTCTCTGTTTTGCCACGAGCTCGAGTGCACCTGCGCCACGGCCCGGATGTCCGAAATCCCGAGCAAGGACGCGTTCGGGACGGGCTTCGGCCGTTCGAACGAAGGAGAAAAAGAAGGGAGCAGCAGCAGCGGCAACAGCACACACACACCAGCTTGACGCTGAACACCACAAAGGCAGCTACGTTGGGGATGGTCATTGCGTCAGTGTGCGTTACAGCACCCCTGGTAACCTCTGTGTATGTGTGTGTTTGCGCGTAACAACTTAGTGTGCTTGTTGCTCGATGACGACTGGTTTCGTTCTCAACAAGTTTCCAAGTTCGATTCATAAAACGGATTCATCGGGCCTGTGCGCGTTCGCGAGAGCTCCTGCCAGCATGTGGGTGACTTTGAGAAGTTTCGTGGAGATGAGTGCCACCCAGCGGATGCTGAATGAATGAGGTTTGCTGGTTTCCAAATAGGATCCTCCAATACCAAAAAAAAAAAAAAGGTTAGCGTTAACTGAATTTTGTCCCATTTATTTTACACTTCGGGCAATTTAACATTTAAACGAATTGTTCCATTTTACCTCAAAACAAAAAAAAAACACCTCTGCTCCCAGATTCCACTACACAGCCTGAAATTAAACACTCAGCATGATACAACCAGCGAGCGCTTCCCGGGTTTCCCCTGCTCACGTGACCCATCGTTTTGTCCCGTGCTCCTTTCTTTGTTATCGAAATTCGGTTGGAAAAGTGCTGCCGCTTCCTATGCGCCGTTCATTCGCCGCCAACAGTGGAGACAGCAGCGCCAGCAGCCAAGATAAAAAATCCATCACAAAGATCGGACGCTTTCGTACAGCGCTGGGTAATGTAAGGTAAATTACACCATTAGGGCGCGTTCCGCTCCCTCCCCGCGACCCGAGTGGGGTCCTTGCGCCATCGGGTAGCAAGAATACCCCTTTGCGCAAAGCGCTCGCAGGAGGAGACAGAGCGGCAAACGCACCGAAACCGGAGACATGTATTGGCATTTCGCTTTGGCACCCCGTCACCACAACAGCAAAGCAATAAAATTAGAAATTCAAATTTCAGTTTTGCCGCCCCTTTCTGGTGGGTACTCCTTCTGTTGTTGTGGTGGCCCTTCGCGTCTGACCCCGCGTGTCTCCATCTGTTGGAGCAGATGGGTGGATGCTTGTTGAGCCGGGCACCGGCAGCATCTCAAAAACCCATTCGAATTCCTACCGAACGGCTTTCCACCAGCCGGACGTACTGCTGCCAAGCGGAAGTCTCGATTGGTGTCGTTTGTATGTTTTTCTTCTTCTTCGTGTTGCGAATCCTGCCTGCTCATAAAACGAACGTTAAAATAACGTGGGCCGCAGCACACACCCACTACCGGATGTCGTGTAACATTAGTGAAATTTTAACTGCCACGAGACAACCCTTTCGCGTTGTGTGAATGACTGGAATGTGATGATTATTTCTATTATTTCTGGTGTAATATGATCTTATAGAGCTGGTTTTCTTGTGTGGCATGTTGTAAAGGAGCAAAAAAACTCAATAATCACTCAAACAGCTTAAGCTACACGGCTTGGCCGTTAATACCGAATAAATAAAAATATCATAGAATCAAGAAACGAATTATTTACTTAAAACGATCATAAAGCAAATGCTACAACTGTTTGAGAATAAATCTCATTAAGTATTCCAACGCTTAAAACTAGATCAAAAAGCAAAATATGGGTTAATATGTTGATAAGACTTATTAATTAAGAAATAAATGATTTTAAATCCATTCTTTCAATGATTGTTTGCATTCCACATAACTGAACCTACCAAAAGCGTGAAAAACACGATCCATTCTGCAAGGGGCCCTCTCTAAGCAGTAAACCTCAAACGGCTTGGCTTCCGAACGCATTCGATCCACTGCCATCCCCGTTGTAGTGCCACCAAACCGTGAGCCCACCGCCCACTGCCTCAAAACACACAAAACCCCGTCCAAATCCGTAATGGGCATTAGGGCGGGCTCTCAGTTTGGAAAGCAATTTACTACGTTAATTTACCTTCCGCCCATGCATGTGTAAGCGTACGTGTGAGCGCAAGTTGAAAATCGAACCCAAAAGCTCTATGCTCTATGCTACAAATCGAAAACGCCTGCAGGAGGAAGACGGTGGCCACCTTCTTCACCCCCAGTCAACGAGCACGACTGCAGCGCCAAACTTTTATTTTTCTCACGTGCTTCAACGTATTTGCGCCGTAACGACGGTACGGCACGAGCAAGCCAAGGATGGAGATGTAACAAACACACGGACTAACCGGGGTAGAGAATGCGCCAAACACGGAAAAGGAGAAAATTCGAATGTGTTTCTTCCTGTTTTATTTTTTTTTCACGGTGCTTCCGCTCGCCTGATACTGCCGCTGCGGCCCACACGTTTCTTTAAACGTGGTTCACCACAAATCGTGAAGGCTTAAGAAGCAGCGCAAAGACCGGTGTACGGGAAAACATCTGGTGCTCGGTTCGGTGCGAAGGGATGGGAGAAGGTAGCACCTTCTCACCAGGCAGCGCGGCTTAACGGGCGGTGTAAAAAGTTATGGCCGAATCGAATCGTGCCAACGGGAGTGAAACGGGGCACGTTTTATGGGCAACTTAATTAGGCTCCGTTTATGTGGCGTCCGTTGAATAAATGATTGAGCATTGGAGTGTGTGTGTGTGTGTGCGTGTTTTTCTTACTGCAAAGGGATGTGTGTGTGTGTGCTTGTCAGAAAAACATTCTTTGTCGAGATAGACACAAGGACGAAAACGAAAAACCTTTCCAGTAACAGCAGAAAAGGCTCAAGATATAGTTAATTTCCTTCTTCTGATCAAGGGCGTATTTTAATTATCCTTTGTTAAACAATTAGACCAGTTATTTGAGCAGAAAAAAAAACACAATGATACACAAAAGAGAAACCTTTCGGAGCTCATCTTAGCGAGATGTAACAAGATTAAAACGAATTGCTGAGTCATTCCTTCGTTCCTTCCCTTGAACAGTGGCAAAACATTCCACATTTTAGCCCTTTCTGTGAATTTCTCCGAAGGATCTAACGCCAACCTAACCCATGATGAAGACAGCCGGAGTGAAATTGTAGCCAAAAATCAGCCTTCTAACGCCTTGCTTAGCTAACCGGGCAACTAGCCGAAACCAAGCCACAAACTTTTCCTTCAAAATAAAACGATCCCATTCCACAGCGGGAGCTCACTTTGAAACGCATTTAAAACAATTCTTTCTGGCGTGTTTGCTGGCGCACACTTGACCGGTGTGAACCGTCCTCTCCATCACCTCGGGTGACGGGTGCGGGGCCGGGTGCGGGGCACTGTACCGGAAACAAACAAACCAGCGTAAGCCAAGCCGTAACTTAATTCCGTGCGCCGAAACGCCGAACATACACAACCTGCCAAGTGGCTGCGTACTTTACACAGGAAAAAGCCCTGAAATTCCCTGGCGCTGCTGCTGGCAGTGCCTACATTCAGGCGGATACGTAACAACCGGTAAGGGTAAACACTCGAGGAAAAGCCGCCACGGTTTCAGATATCGCTTAGCTTCCGAGGCACGTTCCAGCAGTTCACACTCTATCCGGCCAAACAGAACGAACGAGTCTCATGGGGGTCGCTGAGGAGAGATGGAGAGAGAGATAGAGAGAGGAAAAAAAGGAGAAGGAAAAAAGCGAAACAAAGCAGAACATTCTACCCAGCGCTACCGTTTTCCCGGAAGTTTTCTCTTGAGGGAGCTTCGGGGGCTTTTCTTCCTTCGTTTCCACCGGCGCTCCCTCGGACGCTAATCCACAACACATCCCGCACCACTGATCGTCCTGACCTAATTAAACCATTTATAAAATCGCACATTTTTCGACACTGCCAGGATGTATGTGTTCACGTGAGTGTGTGTGTGTGTGCAGCCTCGGCCAGACAGGAAGGTGGTGTGCCACGGTCTGCGCACCCGCTCTTTGCTCAGTCGCTCTCGAAACTTAATTAAAATTGAACAATTTAAAAATTCCATTTCAAACACACGGTTCGTCTGCTCGCTTTTTCCACGCTACCGTCCTGCCAAAATCAAGCAAAAAAGGAGGGTGTGGCAAAGTAACACCGGAGGCCAGTGTGTAGCTACTGTGCACTGCCCTTCCCTTTGCTCCTTTTCCACCTCCCTCAAAAAGGGGAAGAATGCTTCCGTTTCTCTCCAGAAGAGTTTGATTGAGCATGTTCTGATAATGTGTGCTTGGCGTGCGAGAAGTGGGGGAGAGGGTGGGAAGGGGTGCATGGGAAGGTGTAACAATACATCCTTTACCTTGCTTCCGTTCAAACTGATTGCCCTTTTACTTGCTTGCTGCAACTTGCTTGGGACACCATTAGTGCAGTGTTGCAACGAGGAAATGGGACACTCACAGAAGCAAAAAAAAACGGTATCACCAGCACTGGAACGCAGTTTCGGTAGAACAGGACAATGAAAACGGTTGCCCTGATTTCTGGCAACCCTCTTCCACTGCACCAAAACGTCATCCTGGCTGCACCGGAAACAGATACCTCGTACGCGCCACGCATCCGGCCAACGGTTGTCTGCTAGCTTTCGTTGCCCCCGAAACTAACTTCGGTGCCCTTTTTTCCTGCTACCAGCTCGTGTTTGCCTTTCCACGCACACTGATGTAATGAATTTACGACACACTCACGTACGCAGAAACTTCTGAAAAACCCTTCGCAGCGATCAGCATGCACCAACGTTCGACGCAAAAGCTCAATTTGCATTCGGTATTAAGTTTTGCCTGCTGAGAGTGAGAAGTTTTCGCCAAACAGTCATCAAACGCCCGCCCTGCTTCCGGGGGGGCATGAGGTAAAATGGTTTAGCAATTTATTTGCGTCACTTTTCAAATATGCATGCAGTTTTCCAAACCGGCTCGCGATCCCGAAGCGAATAAGTCAGAATGGAGCTGGGGCGGGAGCTGCGTCGAGCTCACGGGTTGACGGAGGTTACGTGACGGCAAACAAACGAAACATTTCCCTTGCAAGTGGCAAAGTTTTTCTCCTGGCTTCAGTTGGAACGGAAGCTTGGTTTGAAAATGTTTAGAAAAAAGATAAGACGATCCTTTTTTGTAAAAAAAACTTTAATTCAAACTCTGGTTTAAAACACATTTTAATTAATCTGTAAATGTCACAGAAATAGACGATGTTTCCTATATTTTTTGGATTCTTTGCTACAGTTTGATCATGTTGAGCTCCGTTTGTTTCACCCATTGCGTTCTACAATTTTGGAATTTTAAAAATAAAATACGACATATTTGACAACAATAAAGATTACATTTTATTATTACTTATGTTTGAAATATCATTTTTAATAAATTTAAAAGAGATACATAACGCAAATATGGCATAAAAGAAAAAAAAATTCCTCCAAGAAATTTAATGATGGGATTAACTAAGTTCATCAATGTTATCGCTATTTGAATCTCAAAAGCGGAAAATATTTGAAATGTTTTCCTTTAAAATTGATTGTCACTTTTTTTAGTTTTATAGAGCTCATGTTTAGTGAAAGCTCAACATATTGTATATTCTTCTACGTACTATTAGCTCCAGCATATTTGCTGATATTGTAACAATTATTGGAATAGTGTTGTATCAATAGCTTAAAAATACATTTTCAGCCTTGTTGTAGTCTTGCCCTATAAAATCGAAAACAAAAGAGAGCATCAAAAGCAGCTTTAGAATCAAGCTTTCTTTTATTTTATGCATGTATTAAATGTAATTATAATTAATATACTTTCGTTGCGTGAGAATCCAGTTTTTAAATTGTTAAACAATATTTCTTCTATAAATGGCAATGGCAAGCGCATTAAGGAACTTTTTAAATCAAGTTTACTAAGCAAGTAAGTAAAGTTTATTAACAACCCTCATATCTAGTGTATGGTTTTGAATTATTGAAAACAAACTTAGAATGAACGGACTAGAACAAAGCCCGACATCTTGCGGACCATGCTCGGAATGCCTTTAAAATCTAGTATAGTATATCTAGTATATCAAGCCACAGAGAGCCAACCACGTAGGTATGTCTTGAGAAAAAATAAACCACTGCTGTGGCTTTTGTACAATGATAGATTTTATAAGAGATTTCAAAGCTAAACAATAATATTTTTCGAATCGTAATATTCTTTCCTGATGATTTAATTTGACTAAAATATACAATTTGCATTAACAGTATGTATGACTGTAAAAAAGTCCTATAAAAATGAGTTTCAACATATCCGTTCAATTGCGTCACATAAAGATTATAGATAACACTAACGTTGTGGCTTGATTATGTCTCTTGTTATAATGTCTTGCAAGACAATGCGAGCAACTAGCTACTAACAAAGCCAAACCAGTTCGACGTTCTGTGACCCCCGAGCTGGTGATCTTAATGCGCTCGTCTGCATCATAAATCACACAGTCAGAACCCCATTACATTTGCAGCAGCACTACCAGCAGTTTGAACCAGAAGGCAGTTGGAGCGAATGTGCCAGCACACAGGACAAAGGCACGATTTTCGGGCAGATAAAAACAACGCGACCGCCTCATCTAGTAAACACTATCCGAAACGCCCCTCATCGTGCTTGATGCCCTTTTCGTGACCATCGGGAGATGCCTACCGTTTCGGGTGGTGTCGTGATGCATCTTCGGAAGCGGCGAGTAAGCCAAATCATAAAGCTAACGTTGTGCTGCGATTCGAAGTCGCCTTTGGTGCATTTCTCATGCCTTTTATTGCACTGGCAGCGTTTCTGTTTCAACGAATTCCAGAAACATGCGATTTAGAGTGGAGTGGAGCAATGAAAATCTTTAACCTATATCGAGCGAGATAAAATTCTTTTACTGGTTTGCCAGCCAAAAAGTCACCAGTTCAGCTTCGCTCCCGCAATTGTCCGAAAAAGAAAGCTCTGGAACAGTAACCGAATATACCTGCACCATGATCCATTATGCTCCCCTCTCCAATACCCTCTTGCACTGCCACAAAGCCCATCCTTTTGCCAATCGTTTTCTCCTCACCTCACTAACGAGCAGCAGTAACAAAACGCAAATAAATATTCCAACGCCCAACCACTTGCCACAAATCCTAGCCGCGGTGGCCTCTCAGTTCCTTTCTATTTTTCTTTGGTGCATTCCTTAATGCAGCGCTTCATAAATTCTTCCACCGTCGCCATCCCACCACTTGCGCCGAAAGTTTTTCCCCCGGCCCGGAGTTGAACCAAGTAAGGCCACCGTTGTTGGCAAAGTTTGCGTGCTGCCCTAGATATGATCACGAAGCGGGGGCCAGAACGATGCCACCGATATCGTGACTCAAGAAGCAGCGGCAGCCTTCCAGCAAATCCCGTCCATCCACAATCCTCACCATATGCACTGTGGCCGAAGCGGTTCAATTTCGGGGGGTTTTTTTTTTTTTTTGGTGCATTCGTCGCTTTTTGTTGTTTGTCTCTTTCGTATAAAAAAGTTATAGTTAAAATGGCAAAGTGTAAAGTTGTGGGAAGTTTTGTTGCGCGGACCGAGTCTTTCGTTTTCGTGGATTTTATTTTTCTTTCCAGCTTTTGTTTCTATTTCACGACACTGGAAAACCTTCCGCGCAAAGGTTCCCGCAATGCATTGCAGGAAATGAATGTGGTTGCAGTGTTCCTTCCGTGGTGCCGGGCGCCCTCGAGCACGGGGAAGGATGTGGTTGGGCCCGCAGTATGGCGCACTGTGTGTCATGAATCTTTTCCCTCGTCCTGCAAAGCACGAAACTTTGCCGTTTAGTTTACGCCTTATTTGTGCGGTAGGATTCATGTGTTAAAAATGTGCCAAATGTATGTGGAATAAACTGGAGGATTGAAATGAATTTCATTTTTAAGTCCTCTTCGGGAAAGCTGCTGCACGAGTCCTATATGAGACCTTTTCAAGATCCTGTCTCGCTTCTAATGATATGTGTAAAACACGGTTAAGAATAAGCCAGCAGCAAAACGGCCGCAGTGAAGCCAAACTTTCTTCATTTCGCTCGAGCACAAGGGAACGTTTGGGAACGTTCAAGCACAGTGCCTAGTTGGTGGGGGAAACACTTTTTATAGTGAAAAATCAACCCGAAACACTCACGCCCAAAAATGAACCCCCCCGCAACAGTGAGGTGGAAAAATATTCCTCTCCAAACTGTGAATGAAAAATCCAAACCTCCAACAACGCCATCCCCAGGACGTGAGGCTCTCTCAGCAAAATGAAAAACTAGTTCCATGCCACCCTGAACATTTGTACGCAAAGCGCATACGGTGCACCCGAACATCTGCTGCAAGGGGTGTATTTGTGTGTGTGTCTGTGTGCTGTACTATTTCAAAGTGGCGAGTTTCCCCCCTTCCGTTCCGGAGGGCTTCATATCCGTTCTTGTTGGTGATGCCGACCGTTCGGGAGTGGCAATTGGTGGAGTAGTATCGCGCGAAAAGTTTGCTGCATAAATTCATGCCCGTAATGCAGCAGGCTATTTCGGTGCCGTACCGCGATACCGATCGCGGCCGGGTCATGTGTCATGTGAATGGGGTGCCTTTTGGGAAACGGGAAGCAGAAGCACAACAAAAAAAAAAACGCAGGAAGCATACGGCACTACGATGAGTTGGGTGCAGGGAAGCAGAGATGAACAAATTATTACACGCCTTATTATGCAGGAAATTTGCACGGGGCAGAAATAGAGCCGGAAAAGTGCAATAGTTCAGCACTTGTGTGTATGCATATTGGGTGAATATTTGACAAGTGGCATCTCGGGCGAAGTGAACCTCATTTTGCTGGGGTGGTAAAGCACATATTTGGAGGAGTTTTGTGGGAAATACTTTCCTCTCACTCGGGTTTTTGAGTGTGATGGATGCATTTTACTCCTAGGGAACAGAAAGTGTGGTGTGAAGTTGTATAGTTCATGCTCGAGCAAGGATATTATTACGTGATGGAGCGTAAGGAGGTGAAACGGTAAGCAATGTTATGTGGTAAATGAAAATGAAAATTAATATTTTATCAATGTACGGATTGCAGCACACTCAAACCGAATTGCCAACTGAACACAGCAATGGTATGTTTTAAAAATTATTTATTTTAATGTTTACCTAAATCTATATTTATACAAAAGACACTTGAGTAATAATGCCTGGTCGATGCAACGGAACTAAAAAAGAATCATATTTTCCTCAGTGAGAATAACATTATCCGAAATCATTCTAATCCACCAAAAAGTTTTACACAATTTTAAACTGATAGAAATCACACTTGAAGTGGGAAATAATAACGGTAGCTTACTTAAACAATTACTACTTTGTCACACCATACAACTTCGTCAATCACTTGCACGTTAAAATAAAAATTACACAAGCGGTAGCTTCTCTCATGTTATTTATCTATTATGGCTCTATCCCACCTCAGTTCCTGATTGGCCTGTTTGTTTCATATGACAAACATGTCTCAATCAGCCTCCCGAATATTGACAACACGCGCTGCGTTGTTATATGACTTCTGGCCCTTCTGGGACGGTTCATAAAACCATCAAACGTCAATCCAGGCAAAGCTTCCCCCGAGACGGATAACGATCAGGGAAAATCACTCGCTATTAACAACGAATTAGCATTGCTACAGTACATATGTGTTGGATTGTGTTGGGAAAACATTTGATTTGTAGCACACTGTATGTCTGAAGATTTGGTCGATTTTTTTTATTTTAGCATGTATCAATATCCATAATGCATTAAAATTCATTGAAAACAGCATTATCATTTAAACAAAACACAAATTTCATGAGTACTTATGTTTTCTGGAAAAAACATGAATTGTATATTTTACTTGTTGTAATCAAACAATTTGGCTAATTCTTTGAGACGATATTGCTCATATTCTTTTTTATTTATTGAGCTGTGTAGTTTAGTGATATCTTGCAAATAAATTAGGCTAAGAGCATGTATTTCGTTCAATCGGCATCATACCCTATTTGACTATCCATACTCCTTTATCGATGGTTCGTTCCTGATTTTTGGAATCGTTCCAAACCTTTGACACTTTCTACCTTTCATTCTTAGTTTATTAAACCCATGGAGGCACACAAATGAAGAAATAAATTAGTAAATAAATAAACTGGGCTATTACTACTAATTAAAGTTCAAATTGTAGAGGCAATCGCGTTATTGAGGAGCAATAATGCTCCAAATTGTCTGGTAGGAAAAATCACGAAAAAAGCTAAAATCGTGAACCTGTGCTCACTTATTAATTCATTTTATTTCTTTATTATACTTGCCTGACTTTAATAAGATTTATGAACGCAATGCAACGCAGTTTCAATAGTAAAATAAAAGCAAGAGCTCAAAACTAAAAGTTTCGACTTGACATGAAATAAACTCATCTAACGTTCGTAATGCGAAAAGCCATACATCACACAAGCTTAGTATGTGAACAAAATTTCTAAAACAAACTGCTTGTTCTGGCATACATTGCATTTTATACTTTTATGCTACTCAGGAACAATTTTATGGGTTCTTAAAACACACTGCTTAAAATGGTGTTTTAATTTCCTAATAGGAAATATGCTGGCAAGTAAATTTTATCAGATTTCGCTTAGCAAAAATATTGCATTACTTTGGTAGTGTTTCCCGAAACGAAGCACAAACATTTTTTTTTGCTAAATATTGCTGCTAAATTTTACATGCGTTAAACTTTCAAAGTAATTTATTCTCCGGCAAAGATCTCGCTCAGAGCCTACGATAACAGTCTAAATAAAAAACCAAGAAGATTCAACAATTCAACACACAAGTAAAAACACATACTTATCCCTACATCCCAACCGTTTCAACATTATTTGCCATCACCACATCTGCCCAACTCGATCCAGACTTCCAGCTAGAGAAAGATCAATCCTCGGCTCGGGTGGCAACCGGGGAAACATGCGTAAACCTGTCACTGGTACACGCAATCGTTGACGCCAACATTGTTAAACACACACACACACACACACATAACCTATTGCGTCAATGAGCCGTTGTCTTCCACGCGCTTTCACACGCAAAAGAAAAGAAGGAAAAGCACCGGCACGCCAAGCTTTCGGCAGGTGTGCACAAGTTTTGCGTGAAAATATGACACATCGTTTGTATTTTAATGGCCTCGTAAAGGGCGGAATGGGCTCCCACACGCTCGCTTACGTGTCCTTGTGCTTCCTCCGCTGCCTCGATCTCCGCAGGACGCAGGACTTCGGCAAGGAGGTGCTGTCGTGAAAGCACACACACACTTACACACAGACGGTGCTAAATTTCCACCGAACCCGTTTGACATGTGCCGACGGGGGGGGGGTCGAAGGAGTCGCGGTGCAGGCAGATAAGACCACGAGAGAAAAATACCGCCCTTCACGGCCTCTCGATGCGCGAACGTTACACGGAAAGAAGCGTTTACGTGCGGAGTGTGCGAGTGTGTGTGTGCTTTTGTTTTTCTTTCATTTAACCACATGCGTACCAGCCGGCTCCTGCCACACGCTCATCCTGGCGGAACCAGAAGGAGTGGGGGGGTAGGGGTGGTTGTGAAAATTTTATGCGTGATTAAAAATTAACGCAGCTGATATGTTTATATGCGTCTCGCGAGATCTCGCGCGCTCGCTATAACCCCTTTTTTGGCGGGATGGAAAACGCAAGGTAAGGGAAGGGATGCCCCTTCGGTTCCCGGGGAGGGAGGAGAGATGTGGAAATGTGGTGAAAATAGCGCGAATAAATTGCACGCGATCGCGCGGCCGGTCCAATGCTTGCTCACCGAAAGGCGTACCAACGATAAATCATAAATCTAGCAGAAAAGACATTAGCAGTGCGTTCGGTTGAGACACGACCACTCGAAAAAGAGGGTTATGGGGAGGGTGGAAGGCCGGCAGGAGACACCCGCGTACATCAGCTTTGTTTGGGAACGACAGCTTAGGAGCAAACAAACCAGCACACCGAAAAGTGAGAAAGAGGTTTCCATCTTCTTGACGAAAAAACGGTTGTCAGCGATAGTCCGCTTGCTTGGATGCTACTGCTGCTACTAACGAGAAGCATGTACCTCACTGTTTTGCCCATCCTCACGACTATCCATGTATTAAGCACGGTACACACAACCGTAACCTGTCGACGCCCTTTCAAGGATGATCTCTGATCTCCGGTGCTGGCATGCTAATATCATTACATGTTAGAAGGCGTCTTACCGGTCGGTGCCGGGTTTTCCGATGGCAGTCACGCATACACAGAGCAAGCCGTCATCCCTTGCACACGAGAATGATGAACGGCACACTAATGGTTAATGGACACTTGCAGCCACCCGAGTGCATTGAAAGTGCATTAACAGAGAAGAGAATCTCCTGGCCTACGGCACGCACTTTCCAGGACTTACCAAGGGAGGAGAAAGGCTATGGTTAAAAACAGGCCCATTATTAAACCATCGCAACAGATTTTGAGCCTGCTTCCGCGTCCCGCTTCCGATGGTGAGGTGCTGCTGCAATATTTAACCTAATTTGGCCGAGCTTAAATTTTTAAATAATCTCAGCTCGTTCGCTTCTCTGCTTCTGCAGCGCACATTGGCCTGAGCTGGACTTGCTGTACCGTACGTGATTGTTGAGGTAGGTACAGAGAGTAGTGATTTATGTGTAATAAAAGGGATGTTCTGTTCGCTTGCTGCTTTCGTGCGTTTGAATTGATTTTAAACTACCGTGAGGCTTGTGAAGAAGTGTTCACTAAAGTTTCTGATAGTTTTAGATACAAAAATTTTCAAAGTTTTCTTCTCCATGTTTACAATTAAAAACCATTTCTATCTCTCTTTCTGTTAACATTTCTGAATTCCATCGTTTTTCTGTGGTATTTTTAAGGTTTTTCTTCTTTGTTAATTAATATTTTATTTATATCTACACTTTTCAGAAAAAATGGCTACATTTTAATTTAACTTACACTTGCGATCCTTCACAACTATCTTGCACAAAGCGAATTATTGGTCATTATGATTTTTCTATGAATGTAAAAAAAACTTATAATAATAGACACTTTCATTACGTTCATTTTCTTGCCTTAAAAAATCCGTATACAAATAAAAAGTCAGTTTTTATCACTTTCAATACATTGTGAGATTTATCCATCAAATATTTTTGTAATCTTTTATCGATAGCTAAACTAATAAACTGAGCTAATAAACTGAATTGCTAGCTGACGCAATACCAAGCAAGGACCATGTAATTTGAGTCCTTGACCTAAAGCAGATTGCATACAAAATGTTCATGAAATATTCAAAAATCTTCGCTTTGAACCACTTCTACAAATCGACCGATGGGAAACCGCATTTTTGCCGAATGCTAATTAAAATTGTTAAATATTTGCATGTAATACAGCGTATAAATGTAAACCTCATTCAACTTTTTCCCTCTTCGTCGCTTTTCAACGAAATATGATAAAGCGCAGCGTCGTAGGCCAAATTGACTTACCAGAAAGCTGACCGAAACCAGAGAACAATTGTCCACTCGCTTAATGCCATCCGCAAACAGAATCGTGACTGGTGAATGTTCGTGCCGGCTCCATGCGCAGCCGGGAAACGGGATCATCATTATAGAAGATGGCTGAGGTTCGGGAAAAAAAATTTCCTTTCAATAAAAAATGAAAACTTTTCCCTGCTCTACATTCATTTAATGTCGTTCTCTTTCCAGCGATGGGCTGTGTGCCATTGCCGCTGGATGCTGTATGTGTTCTCACGAAAAATCCGTTTTCCATAATCCGATTACTAATTCATGCCCATTCAGCCGGTAATACGATACAGTGCCCGTTTGGACAGGAAGCTGTTTCGGGGAGAGCGGGCAAAGGGTCCAGGATTCGAGGATAGAACCACCGTGTAGTAGATCGGTTGCTGCACCAGTCAGCTGCATCGTTTAATTTCTCGGCCCACACCATCCTCCTCCTGTTAAATTCAATTCCACTCTACTACGCTCACTGGACGAAGTGGACGAGCGCAGGTTTATTCGGCCGGAAGGTAAGACGTGCAATCAAAATTACTGCAGGCCCCACCGAACCGGTTTGAAGCGTACGGTTTACTGCAACCTGGCCGCCCTTGTCGCACGGGCTTAATGGTTTCGGACGGGGGACGGATTTGGCGTGTGGGGGATGTTCGGGGTCTCATACGCGCACGGATTGACCGAGGAAACTAATTGGAAAATTGTGCTTTTGTTACTAATTCGTCTTTGCACCGTGCACGAGCACATTCGCCAGAATGGCATCAACCGAATTGGCAAAAAGGCAGGAAACGCTCAAAATGGGTGTTACTGTCGTTTTTTTTTTGGACGTTTCACGTTTCAGCATGGGAAACGCTATTAAATAAATTTCGGTCGAGTGATGGAATTTTAAATAATTTATTTTATGCATGGGAAAAATGCACACCGTGTCTTTTTATACCAAAGCTGGGGTGGATTATCGATTTTACAGTAGCCAAAATTGTCTTTCGAAGGGAATAGAACAAAACAGAGGCAAATGGAAAAGAGCTTTTTGATTGTATTCAACAAAGAAAGGAGCTGGTAGTTGTCTAATCTCTTTAAACACATTTAGAGCTGTGCTTTCTATTTATTGAGCTCTTTATTTATGCCTATCGATTTTTCTATTTTGTTATTATTTCTAATGTTTCTTCTGAGGTATTCTGTTGCGTGTACAAATATGTATTCTTTTAAGTAAATGTATTGTTTATATTTAGTGTTCTTTTTCCTTGTACTTGCAACTTTAGTTTTCACAGCTATGTTTTTTTTATCACAGATTTACAAATCTTTTCCAGATTGTGAGCAAGATAATTTCATTCTTTCCGGTTGTTTTTCACTAACTGTTCCATGAATTCGATTTTTATCACATTTTTTTTCCATGTCATCAAAATGATTTGAAACATCGGATTGTTTATAATAAATTCAAATAGTATCTTAAATAAAAAAACATTATTATTTATTTGACTTTTATTATTTTTAATGTTATGATCCAAGAATCAGATACATATTATACTAAAAAAGGGTGGGGAAATTGAATGAATCCTCAAAATTGCATTTTTTTTACGTTTTAATAGGTGATCGGTAAAACTACTGCCAATGAACGGTAAGTGTTCGAACAATGCGTGAAGCTTGGTAAAGGTTAAACATCATATTGACGAAATGTAACAATCGTATAATTGTTCAAATACAAAAAGTTAATTTTAAAATAACCCATCTACGGTGCAAATTTACTCGACAATCCATTATATTTGAATAGTTTGAGTAATACCATATACACGCATGAGAAAATAATTTCCTATTGATTTTTAAGGTTCTTGAAATATGTCTATTTCTTGTCTTTGTTTTTTTGTATTAAATTTCAAATAATTTTAACAAAAATGTGTTTTGTATTAAAACTCTTTCCGTTCGTTGAGCTACTTTTTCATACTTTACATTGTAGTAAATTACATACTTTTACAATTCATGTACCACATCATATTACACTCCATATATGTTTACCATTTTACTGAAACCTGATTACAGCGTTACCTTGTCACACCGTATAAAAACATCTCAACTTTCAAAACATCTTGAAGTGTGTGAACCTCTTCAATTGCTACACAAATAACACAATTCACGCAACCGTGCTCTCTCACCGACACCGTTTTACGCTCGTGGGGAAAGGAATGTGGTCCAATGCGCCAACGATCTTCAAGAATCGGATGCGTACGTCTGTGTGTGTGTGTGTGTGTGCGTGTGCGTGTGCGGGGGAAACGGCCGTGCGCTGTGTTTTCCGACACCGCGGAAATGGCAAACACTGAGAGAACTGTCGACCGGAGCGGGGTTTCGGTGCTGGTGATGTCGCATTCCTTTTCTCTCACCCACTTCGCGACGTAACGCGATGTTGTGCCAGCAGTAGCACCACACCACCA
Organism: Anopheles epiroticus; assembly: GCA_000349105.1. Classification (NCBI taxonomy): domain Eukaryota; kingdom Metazoa; phylum Arthropoda; class Insecta; order Diptera; family Culicidae; genus Anopheles; species Anopheles epiroticus. The sequence continues at coordinate 246,523 of KB670114.1, read as the reverse complement.
TGGAAGCGTTAAAAACTAATTAGCATGATGAGATGATTATCCATCCCAGTGAGCGCACAAGCGGATATCAAAGAACAAAGCGGCAAACAAAAATATATTCGGGTTGCGGCAACCCAGCATTTTCTCTTGCCAGGGCGGGTGTGTGTGTGTGTTTGTAAAATTAAACACACAAGACAGTGGGTGGGTATTATTATTGAGCAAACTGCCGCTGAATTGTCAATCGTACGCGTTAAATTGAGTGTATAGAATGCACAGCGTAGTTATTGAAAGGAAATGATTCGCACACACTGTACGATTCTTTCTTACTGAGTGTTAAAAAGAGCTGAAAGTTGCAAACAGCAACAATTTATAAAAAGAAGCAGCGTTGTGGTGGAAGTACTGGGGACAAAAAGCACGTTCTTTCCCATACCGGGAATCGAACCCGGGCCTTCCGGGTGAGAGCCGGATATCCTAACCACTAGACAATATGGGACTGTCATACGAGTCGCGCAAATTTAAAAAGTCGTTGATGGAAGTTTTATAAAATTGAACTACAGTAGAAAATCGATTATCCGGGGACGGATTATTAGTGACTTAACTATTTGAATGCTTCAGAACAAAAGTGACCATTATCATATGATTGAATCAATTTAAGACCACTCCTTAGTGTTAAGGCAAAAGACAGATATTGTTTTGTATATTCAAGGTTCTATAAGTAATTTATAACCCATTTTTTAACGAAAAAAATATTACAAAAATCATAATTAACTTATCCTTATAAACTCCACGCTAGGGCTACACGAATTACACAAATCGATTATCCGGCTTGCGCCAAATCCCGCCCACCACGCAAAATCGAAGTTGTACGGTAGTTTGGTTCATTTTTGCATGTAAGTGTATAACAGTCCCATATTGTCTAGTGGTTAGGATATCCGGCTCTCACCCGGAAGGCCCGGGTTCGATTCCCGGTATGGGAAAACGCTACTTTTGCGAGAGTAATGGACCATATATAAACATTTTTTTACTATTCACTAAACTCCTACGGTTGATGGAGATGAGGAAGGAAACAATTATTTGTTCAAAATAATTCATTCAAACAGAAATTAAGTTATCATTGTGGCAGTTTAGATAAAACTTTTGTCAGCAAGTGCCGAAGTTTAAAATTACCATTACAAGAATAGATGGTTTATATTCTTTTAATATTTTACCCTACTTTATCTAGGCTTTATTCTCAACTGAAAATGTGTTAACAACGACTTTGCTTCATGCTTTCCTTTTTTTCTATTTTTAGATGACGAATAAGAAAACGCATTAGTTTCTGAGAATAAAGTACTTGCATAATTGCAGCATAAATTTCTACGATTTAAATAAATTTTTTAATGTGAATTTTTTTTGAAGTACTTGTTTATGTTTTTGAGCTTCAACGGTATTATAATTAAATCAACTGGAATTATTTTAATTTCTTTCTTACTACCATAACCATAAATAACGTATACCATAAAATTTACGTTAATTGTATTACTATTTTCTTAAATTCCATACATTGTTTAAATTTTTTTTTTTCGTGTTCCGTTTAAAGCATAGATGATGATTTCCTATCTAGTATATTCAACAGCATCACAAAAAAAAACTTTTAATATACAAAAAAAACATCTTAAAAACCACCTTCACTATATTTTATTTTATCCCCTTCTCATTTCACTACACCCTGCCCTACCATTTTCCAGCTCAACTGTATTAATATTCAATACAGGTCAGGTCGCAGTGCTACGGAAACACAGGTCCATTCCGGTCAGGCACACCGATTCAAACACCGATCCATTGGCCGCAAATGGAAAATTATGGTCTTATAAATTCAATTCCACCCGGTGAGAATTATTACATTTTCATGCACATTTCAAGCTCACGGCATACGGTGGCACACGTTCGCCACCGCTCATTGCGCCAATTCGGCATTTCTACTACGGACAGTATCCTGACCTTCAGGCCCATATGTCTTTCCCCATGCGCTGGGTTGCGTTTTTATTTTCATTCATAAATTTACCTTCGTTATTGACAGCGTGTTGGTGGAGTATTATTGCTACCTGCAGAAGGACACGACTGCTTGGTCCGAACCACCGGACTGGAAGGAGTGGGCCAGCGAGAACTGGATAAAAAGGAAACGAATAAGCGTTCCGATTCGGAATACCGTTCTACCCTGCTCGGTTTTCCCTTAACGGTTTAGGGAGATAAAACCCCCGGAAAAAAAAATATTTTCCTCTTTTTCTTCCCTTCAGAGAGGATAAATCCGGGAACCCACAGAGGCAAAGGATAATAGATAGAAATGAAAAATAAGGTAAAATCGGAACACCTCCCTAACCCCCTTGAGGAAAGCAACTTATTTTCCTCGCTTTTCGCTGAGCGATAACTCAGCATTTAGCGAATAATCTTGCTCCCGGAGCAGGGATAGGCAAAAAGGTTGAAAATAATAACGGTAACGCACTTTTTTATCAGTACGTGCACACAAAAAAAAAAAACAAACAAACACATAGACCAAAAAAATGCCACAGATAAAGCCAATAACGGAACGTGAAGAGAGAGGAAGTATCCAGCAGAAGGAAAATTGATAAACTTTGCGCCTAAAACACCTCCACCAATCCGCCCTCAATGATAATGACGGTATACAGGGGATATGGCATTGGCGTTCTCACTTTCCCTGTACAGAACCGGCAGGTTCGCCTTACTCGGGAAGCGTTTAAAATCCTCCCCCCCGTCCAACGCTCATTTGCGAAAGAAAGTTTATCGAATGGATGTCTCAAAATCGATTTCAATTTCACACTTTCGCGTGCCCGATGCGAAAGCGCTGGTGCGTTTCTTAAAAGCAGTTGCCAGTCGTCAAAGTTTTGAAGCTTTGTTGGTTCCAACGGGAGTTCCACGACCATGTCCCCGGACCCGACGTTGAGACAATTTCCAATAAGTCTCGGCTAATCAAAGTTTGGCAAAGTTTGGCCGACGGGTGTACTTCCGCTGCTAGT
>KB670114.1:169283-239556 GCA_000349105.1 Anopheles epiroticus | reverse complement strand
GGCTCTCACCTGCTGGAACTCAGCAGGTCCTAGAAGCGCGATCGCTTCAGCTCTCAGCAGGAGCGGTCTCTTGATCCCAAGCAGCCGAACGGGATGACTGCATCGTTAGTTTAATAAAGTGTAAATTGTTATTAAAGTAATCCAAGCCTTTTTACTTTTACACTAGCGACTACAAAACCAAAGAACACAAAACTTACTTACTTATCGGGTGCTATAACCCGATCCTGGCCTGCTGCAACAAACTTCGAAACTGCTCACGGTCTCGCGCGATCGTCTGCCAGTTCGTTATTCCGGCCTTGATGTCGGACGCCTCAACGCCATCTTCCCACCTCAGCTTGGGCCTCTTGGGCTTGGGACCACGCCTCCTCTGTCCATGTGGACAGCCTAACACTACTTTACAGGTTGGGTCGTCCGGGTCCATGCGTATAACATGGCCAGCCCACCGGAGCCGGGCGAGCTTAATCCGCTGCACAACAGTAAGGTCGTTTGTACAGCTCGTCGTTGTATCGACTCCTCCATTGTCCCTCCTTACGTATGGGGCCAACAATCCTCCTGAGCATCTTCCTCTCGAATCCGGCTAAGAGAGTTTCGTCTCAGAGGCATACGTGAGTACTGGAACTATGTAGGTACGATATAGTCCCAGCTTTGCCCGCCGCGACAGGTTTTGTGAGGTGAAATGCTTCTTCATACTTCAGGAAATAATTTACTGTAAAGCCGCGGGGCCACTGCAGCTGAAAAATTTGTAAGCACTCACTTTTTCAGGTTCTCATGAGAGGTTCTTTCAAAATCTTGGTTTTTCAAGTAATGAAGAGCAGCCACGAAAAAAATTTGAAAAACCAATGCTTACTCGATTGGAAGCCCGACAAGTATAAATACTGTCATTTCGCTATCAAATAATGCTGTTTGAGCATATTTTTTGCGTTTTGGTGTACAAAACATGTTAATAAATTAATAAAATATGACAAATATTTGTTAAGAATGAATGCCCGCATGAGCTCCTGAAATTGAAAAACCATCGAAGGTGCACGTTTGAAAAAGTGATTTGAGCGCTGAAAAAGCAAGATGAGTGACTGAAAAATTTTTCTAAACTTTTTCAGCTGCAGTGGCCCACGGCTTAACTAAAAAAAAAAAGTAAAAAAAAAAAAGTAGGTAAAAGTAGCTTGTTGCATTTTTCGACATAAAAAAATAGTTTTGAGCAAATACAGTAACTGGCTACTACTTTTTCGTTCAATGTTATTTTCAATGAGGGCGCACACAAAATCGTTATTTTCAATGAGGGCGATCACTTCTGGTATGAAGTAGGCTAGGGGACAATTGGGGAGCAAAAACAAACACAAACATACAAAACTATTTTACACTAGCGCCTCCAGTTGATGGCTAGCGAAAAGTGTTATAAAAAATTATATTTGTTCACAGAATATTACACATTTTATCCATTCCTAATTTTCTAATGCAGCTTTAGCAAATAATAATTAAGTGTTATTTCATAATTTAAAGTTCAAAATAAACCTTTAGCATGTTTCACATGTCTACACTTAACGGTTTCGCCGGCCGGGACTACTACACAGGGCTAGAGTCTATATCAAGCGGCTGTTAGGGTTTGGATGCTGTTACCAAAAATTAAAACTGAAATTCTCCTTGTAAAACGAGAAAATAGTTTCAAAAAAAAAAAAGAAAACTATGCTAAATCCACGCGATTATGAATCCAAGACTGCTCCACTGCATGGTTATGCATGATAAATTAGATCACCAAAAGCACATGCCTGCACGATGCAATAATCTTCGTTCCATGATTTATCTTTCCAGGAAAACAAAAGGCATGCCATTTCTGGCAAGCGTTCAATTATTCCATAAATACAGATGTCTCCATTAAACATAAGCGATCTGCGCCGGAAACGGCAAAGACTTTCCCATTTCCCCGTACGCGTTGCATGAAGAATAAGAGGTACATAAAGCCGAAAGCGAAAATGTCGCCACACAAAAAAAAACAGGAAGAAACCTTTCACCATTCAAGCACAACTAAGCTCACGGCAAATTTGTCAGCACACGTCGCATCGAATGGACTCTGTCCCTGGCACGACAGCAACTGCCATTTCCGGTGAGCGAAAGTCACCTGATTGATTTATGGTTTTAGCCGTGCCCGTATTTGCCTGCACCGTTTGCGATGGGAACGGGAAGGGACGGAACGCAGGAAAGACGGTTTGTTTGAGGTTGTTTCGTTTGTCCTGCCAGAAAAGTTACCGAATCGCAACAATGCTGCACAGAATCTCCTTCAATTCTTGCCCTTCGCAGCTTCTCGCAGCACGTCAGGCACGTCAAACAACGGGAAAAACATAGCCACCTGCATAACTGAATTAACTTGTTCCAGGCGAGTCGGTTCCCACGAATGCATGCTGACAGCATTTCAAACCTTCGCCGTGTACCCCCCGTCCCCCTTTTGGCCCCTTCGCGCCCTTGCAAGGATGGCCACGTTTCACCACGGTCCAGCACACGCCAGCCCACGCCGGAGCTTTATGACGCTTGACAAAATTAAACACGATATTAATCCTCAGGAGCGCTGTAATTCTTCTGTCCCACGGTTCTTTCTGCGGGGCGAGCGAGCGTGACCGTGTCCGGCCCTGCCGGGGTACCCCGGAAACGCTGTCAGGTCAGGCTCAATGCAACCCGGCTGACACGTGATAAACACTCGCTTCGCGACAATATTCCCACGAGCCGCAGAACTGGCCAAGTTCGCGGGCCACAAGCAAGAAAAATAAAATACACTTTCCCAACTGGCTCCAGCTGGCACTGTGGTAAAATGAAAAATTTATTTGAAAAATATGTTTTAGTGGCAAAACGTGCGCTCCGTGCGGCCAACTAATCGGAACGGTTGACGATGGTCGCGCAACGGCCAGCATCGCACGATCGCACAATTGTCGCAACCTCAAACTCGAGCAATTTATCATTCATGTATGCAAAACTATTGCATCATCGACCAAACGCTGGAAAACGTGGCTTTCTCGTGGGTTTTTGTATTTTGGCCACAAATGCTAATGGAGGCGCCCGGTTTCGGCACGTGGTCCACACCCAAACGAAGTTCGAGCGATGACAAACAACGCAACGATAAGGACACAATACAACGTCTTTCCTGTTGCAGTGTCAAGCAAAAAAGCTTGAACGAACGCGCAGGGCACGACATTAACGACAAAGCTCAGCATGGTTGGTTCGCTCCACACTGCAGCCACGTTTGATACGGCTGTCATGGTGCAAATTTTCCTCCCAAAAAAGCTTTTATTTAACGGTCTAGGCGGTACGTGGTACACGCTCCCTGGCTTAACGTCATTAATGGCCTGAGGGAGGGAGGACACTGCCGGATGGCTTTCGCATTTCCGTAATGAACGACTGAACGCGAACGGTTGTGCAGGCGGAAGCGCAAGTCGAAGGAAATTATTGTGCTCATGCGTGAGCAAAGGAAGCCGGTGTGTGTGTTTGTGCCGCTGTAGCGTAGCGATTTCGTTAATTGCAGTGCCTACGTTGATTGATGTGTAATCTCTGTGTTTGCGCTCTGGAGTCGTGGATTCGTTTAAATGTTTTAAAACGGCTTCTTCACATGAACATAATTTGCCTATAATACCAAAAAATATTAGATTTGCCGTTTTGAAATCGAAATATACATTGATGAAAAGAAAAACGTTAAAATAATGTAAAAAATCACAGCAAAATATCCTTCATGTTTTCAACGAATAATAAAAGTACTATAAAAAGAATTGATGAAAATTTCCTTGCATTGTTTAGCAGTTTGTGCACTTATTTGTTTCATTTATTCTCAGTGTGCAAAAATAGCTCAAAATATGAAACTCTTTATTATTAGAAGTTGTTTTTATTTTTCATTTAACTCTGTAAAATAGCTTAAAACTGAATGTTCCTTTAATACTATCTGAATATATTTGAAAATGGCTTACACGCGTGCCAAAACTAGATTCATATCATTCAAGTGCCAACGCTTGAAAGTAAAACAACAATATTTGTTTTTAAAGCAAAAACTTTGTTATGAATGTTAAACTATAAAAAAAACTAAAATATTACTAAGTAACGTAACGTGTCAAAAGAAGCAACTCGTGAGAATATGTCAGAGAAAAGCTTTTTATTATGTTTATTGCTTTAATTTATATTATAATTATAATTATACAATTTATATTATAGCTTTATATTTTATTCGTATAGAGAACGATCTTATCGCTCAAATATTTTAATTATAAACAAAATCATGAGGCTGTAATAAAACTAGAATAATTAGTTAGTTTCGTCATATAATAGAAACGATTTAAATAAAGTGTCTGTACATTGTGCCAAAGACTCGGCCCACTCTAAACAGCTTATTTACGCTACATTGTGATCCCTACTCAAATACCATCTTCAAAGAGAGATAAAACAACCCTGCTTCTGAATATTTAGAAAGTGCAAGTGCAACACTAAACCAAGGGTCGTGAACAAGGACCACCATTGAAGGTCCCATGGCGGTACATTGCACTCCCGGCAGTCCGCAGTTCCATCCTCAGCTCGTTGCAAACAAAACACCAAGCGAGTGGGCTGTGTGCAGTTAAGCAAACTGTTGTTGTTACCTTTTGTAGCATAATTGCTTTCTAATGATGCTCGAGTGTGTTTACCGAAAGAGTGGTGGCGGCCGTACCCGCACCCACAAACAAAGGCACACAACACATTCGCGCATAAGTGTGTGTGTGTGTGTGTGTTGATGCTCTTCACACGCTAATTATACCATCTTAGTGGCCGTTTTTATTTGCCATTCATTCGTTCATTATCGTTTTCTCTTGCCCTTAACTCTGGTGGAGAACAAACTAACTGACGCTCTTTCTCTCTCACACACGGAAGCGAGTTTTACACGGATGAACGGAGTCCCCTTTCCTTCGCCTTCCCGTGGGACTTTTATCACCGACACAAACCATCGTAAGGGAACGCTTCAAGACGGCACACGCAACCCATCCTCGCCTGCTCGCCTGGAATGATCTTGACCGAGTGCGCTACCCTGCGCCCGGGGATGCCTTTTCACCGGGGACACTCCGAACTAAATGACCTCCACACCTTCTCCCTTTAGTTCTCCACCATTATCACCACCTGCGCAGATGACGTGTGTCGTCGTCGTTGTTGTGTTGCCGCCGGTGTTTGTTTGTTCGCTGGTTTTAAGAATATTTTCTCAAAGTCGCTAGCAGAAGCCGGATCAGGTCGTGGAGACCGGTGGAAACGTGTCCACCGGTGGCTATAAATTACGTGCGTGACGTCGTGTGACGGTCGGTGCCTCGACGCACACCTTCTACCAGCGACATTGCCCGAATCGGTTCAAGTGTCGGCCGTGTCGGGTTTCATCCTAATGAGAGCTATGAGGGCTAAAGCCGTTTGAGTTGGGTGGGGGCCGAAATAAAAATTAAAAAAGAGTCAAGAAACCGCACACGTGTGAGTGGAACAGGCGAACAGGCAGATTGTTGGAGAAAATGCATAAGATCTGTAAGCAATGTCCCTAGGCTTTCAACCCTTAAAGAGGTCATCTATAAAAAGAAAGCCAAGCCGTAAACATGACCTTGGCCAATGACTAATTTTGTACTCAATTCATCTTAACCGGCTTTAACGTTTATCATCAAAATCAACAACAGTAACGACATTGACGCTCTCTCTCTCTCTGGCCCTTCATCTACCTTACTTCTCGGTGTCTGTCTCTCACGCTCCCTCTCTCTCTCTCTTCCTGTCCCTCTCGGTTTCACTGACACCACGCAGACAATAAATATTAACCCTCTTAAGTCAACTTCCCCCCACCAACCATCATCCCCTTCCCGTCCCGAGGTTACTGTGGTCGTTATGGCCGCGAAATCCCTGCGGCGCAAAGCCGCCAACCATAAAAATAGGTACTTGTCTATCGTGCATTATGATTACGGCCGCTAAAACTCCGCCCGAGTCCGACCAGGTCCACGCCGCAGCCGTTGTCGTCGTCGTCGCCGTCGGACACATAAATACAAACCACCGCGTGACAGTTGACAGAAGCGGCCGGCCAAAAAACCCGTCCTGACCGAGCGGCGCGCACCACACACAGTCAGTTGCGAATTACACTCTTCTCGAAGCATCCACGGGCGAGCGACGGATGGTGCGCGAACACTTGCGTTTCGTTTGTTCTCTTCCACGGCGGAAAAACGTACCGCAAAACGCGCGCTAGTGCAGGTTTTTGTTGGCTTCCCTGCTGCGTGTCGTGTCTTTTACAGTGAGCTTAAGTTTTCCGGCGCTGGAACGCATTCCCAGTTTCCATTTTGGTGTGACAAAAGTGTGGCAAGGAAAAGGTGTGAAAGCCGGAGTGAGCTTACGACGGGTGAGAAACGGTGGAAAAGTTTTGGTCGTTTTCTCACAACCCTCGAATCCTCCCGAACACGGCACAGCAATCGGACAAACATTCCAAACGCGGGCAATCCCAGGAACAACGCTGCTGTCAGACTTTTAGTTTTTTTTCCGTTACGTTGGGGACTGCAAAGAAGGAAAACACCCAGCAGGGAAAAGTCATCCTCAGACTTTTGGACAGTGCAAATGAACCTGAAAGTGTAGCGGTGCAAAATACGTTCGTGCTTCTTCCCATCCACCAAGGTGCTCTTCTCCTTTCCCCCGACAGTCGGTGGGTGGTAAAAGAAGGTTGTTAAATAATTTAAATAAAATTGGCAAAGTTTTATCGTCACTGCGGCTGCTGCGAAGCGGGAAACTCTCCAACGTGACGTAACCTCAAAAATTAATACCCCCCGCCAAAAAGTCCCGTAGAACATTCCCGGGTGGGCGGTCTGCGGACGACGACACTGCGCAAGCATGGTGAAAGAAACCACAACGCTTTTGCTCTTCTCCATCCTGCTTGTCCCCCTGTGGCCTTACGGTTCGACTTCGGCCCTTCCTTACGGCAGTGCCGATATCGAGCTGGACGAGGAGAACGATGCTGTCTCGCTGACGGCTTGCTACGTGGAGGATCTGCGCAACATTCGGGAACACTCGCAAAACCCGCTCGAGATCCGGATCAATCACTGCTATCTGCAGGAGCTCCCGAACGCGATCTTCATACGCTTCACCGATCTGAAGGTGCTGGAGATTTGTGACAGTCGCGTCAACAACTTGCAGGACTTTGCGTTGAACGGATTGCGAAACATCGAGACGCTCAACCTGTCGCGCAACAATCTCACCACGATCAAGTCCTGGAGCGATCACGATCTCGATACGCTGCAGGTGCTCGATCTGCGCCGTAACCTTATCCGCTCGATCGACGAGAGTTCCTTCCATCGGTATCCCGCTCTGGTGAAGCTTAACTTGGCCGTTAACTTCATTGCCAGCATCCCGGAGGGTACGTTCAAGCCGATCACAAACCTCAAGAATCTCAATGTGGGCAAGAATCTGCTGACAACCATCGGCGAGGGTACTCTGCGCGGTCTCAACAAACTAACGCACGCCGCGTTCCATCACAATCGCATACGCACGATTCACCCGTACGCGTTCGTGGGCAACAGTCATCTGAAGGTGTTGCAGCTTCAGGGCAATCAGCTGGGATCGTTCGAGACGGATCTGTTCGGTAACCTTCCACGGCTTACGTTTCTGAACGTGAGCAGCAACGAGCTGGAAACGATCGGCAATTTAAGCTTCAAGAACAATGGTGACCTGCGAGTGCTGGATCTCAGCTACAACCAGATCGGACAGCTAGAGGACAACAGTTTGAAGGGTCTGTACGATCTGGAGGTACGAGCAACGTCATTAAAATTTAAACTTCTTAGAAATCCACGTACACCACCTTCTTATCTCTTCCGCTCTCGTAGGCGCTAAACGTCAGCCACAATCAGCTGGAAACGGTTAGCAAATATGTGCTGAAGGATTGCAGTAATCTGCGCGATCTCGACCTGTCCGGCAACAGGTTGGAGTACGTCGGGCTGAAGCTGTCCAGCGCCACGCCCCGTCTGCTGCGGCTCAATCTCTCCCGCAATGCCATCGCTGAGATCGAGCGGGACGTGTTTGAGGATCTGCCCAAGCTGCACACGCTCGATCTGGCCCAGAACGGCCTGACGGATGACACCTTCCTGTGGCCGCTGATGAATCTCAGCGTGCTGAACATGAGCCGGAATGGGTTCCGGAAGATTAACGCTTCGCTGCTGGAAAGTTTGACGCTCGCGGAGTTGTACGATAACCCGTGGGACTGTCGGTTTCTGGTGCAGGAGCTGGTGCATCACAGCAGCAATGTGATTTATGGCAAGAACTATCTGGTGGAGGATACGGGCCGCATTCTTACCGCCACCGGGATCGAGTGTACGGATGAGCGGGGCAAACATCGGGACATTGTGGTGGTGGAACCGCCGGCTAAACCTTCGCCCGATGAGCTGGTAAGCATCGGTACATCCAAGAGGCCCCTCGGAAGATCTTCATCAAGCGCATTTCTTCCTTTCATCTCGCAGGAATTTCAACGGTACAAGTTTTTCCACGAAGGGCACGTAGATACGCGCCCCATCCAGGATAACTTCGACACCAAGTCCACCGTCATATGGCTGATGTCCGGTGCAATCGCCGTGTTCGGTGCGTTCAAGCTCATCCAGCTGCTGCTGCGACACTCGGAACATCAGAGCGAAAAGTGGCGCCTGGCACAGCATGTAAGTAGCAACGAGGATCATGAAGCGGCCCGGCACTACTCGAGTGTCGGCAGCCCGGCAAGCCCTGCCTCGCCCACTTCCGCCACCTCTAGTGGGTTCAACTTTTTCCTCAACGTGCCCCATCAGGGCTGTGTGAGGCAGTACACGCCAACAATTAAATAGTTGCGTTGCATCTGCTCTGTGATGTAGCACAGTGTGAATAGATGTAGTCCGACTGGACTGTGATCGTGATACTAGGCGCTGATGGTGACGTCGTGCTTCATCTGCGAAGAATCAGTGCATTTTAATGTGTGATTTATGTAAACTTTATCTGTATTTCCGTCCCACATTTGTGAGTGTTTTGTAATGTTTATGTGTAAGGTTTAGTGAAGAAAACTCGAGCTCTAATAAAGTGAAATGTCAAAAAAATTAACAATTGTCTACATGTGAACTAACTGTGTCGTTTATTAGTTTTAACATAAAGAATGTATGTTTAAATTGTTCTTATTCTCTTCTTCGTTGTGATGTTCCCTCGTTAAGTGCTCTGCCATGAAACCTCTACCATGAATTCCAAGTGAAGCGACTAAGAGCTATATAGGAAAGGTGCTAAAAGTATATTCATCTTGACGTCAAAACATATGCCTCTAAATATGCTTTTCTTAGTTTTATAACGTCATTTGTGGATTGTTTGTTAATAACACATTTGTAACAGTTTGATAAGTCAGTTCTAAATATGGATATCTATAGTTTAACTTATCATGTAGTTGTTTTAATCTTTATGTTCAAGATAGCTTCAACATAGAAAACCAATCTACTTGTAAAACAAAATACATATTTTTTTACTCTCTTCCGTGACAATGCATTTTTTCGTAGAAGGATGGATTCTCCATTCCTCCTCTACTAGAGCATTGCCGTGACCAGGATTCGAACCTGGGTTACTACGGCCACAACGTAGGGTCCTAACCACTAGACGATCACGGCTATTGAGGGAGGTTTTCTTTTGCTATCTTACATTGAATTGGTTTACAACGGTTCAATTTTTAGCAAACTGACCCATTTGACCGCTAGTCAACCGTAATTTGTTGCCACTCCATCGTAAAAAACGAATTGAAATCCAGCACATAGAAGAAATAACAAACCCCACCACTCTTTTGGTTTTCGCAAGGGTGTTATAAATAAAAATTAAAGTAATTGTACAGCTTTGCTAGTACCATACCAACGAAATCTTAATCAGCACATTTGCTATACTTGCTTTGAGTCAACGTTTTATCGCGACCAGCTTTACCCCGTCTTACTCATTCATTCACAACGGACACTTTCACACGTTGAACATCAGATTGTTATCACTGTGGCAATGCACAGTGGGTAGCTTTGAACATTTGCCGAGGTAAAACTGCAAGTTGAATTATCAATATGAAACGCTTTAAACTGGGTAGATCTACTGATATAAAGCACAATTATATAGTTTTGATATAGAACAGCTATATAGTTATATAGTTTTGATATAGAACGCACGTAGAACAGCTGTAGATTCTTATTTCGCTTTTAACTAGATACTATTTCTTGGAAATAATCTTGTAATTATAGATCATAGTTACAATTACAATTGACATACGAAACAAACAATTATGTAACAAGGGTTACATATTAGTATGTAATTTATTTTTATGTTAAAAAAGCTTCCCATGAAATATTAATTTTTTTTTTCGTTCTACTACGATGTTACTTGAACTTTACGGCTTAATGAGACAAAAGTATATTTGTTGATGTTTTATCCCAGCAAATGACTATTGTGCAATGGTATCAAATTCTTATGTTCGTATTTGGGTTTCGGTTTGAAAATTATTATTTAGCAGCAAATTAAACATATACACCTCATAGCCGTGATCGTCTAGTGGTTAGGACCCTACGTTGTGGCCGTAGTAACCCAGGTTCGAATCCTGGTCACGGCAATGTTCTCGCTCTCAAGCCTTGAACATTGTCACGGAGAGGAAAGAAAAGCCTTTTTTTATTTAAAATATAACTTTTCACGATTTAAAACCAACTCTTATTTCAACTTATCTTCAACTTACAACTGATGATGAACTGACATTTCGACGGAAAAAAACATTTTCGCTTTCTTTCACGCCAGGTTTTCCCACTCTCTCTCTCTCCCTATCATTTCTTTGTTTTACTTTACCGCTCACATATTTTTATATCTTCATCTGACCTACAAACCGTGCGCTTTTTGACCATGCGAAGCACTTTAATCCTCTGCCTGCCTGTAGAGTAGTTCCACAGTAAATGGTTGTGCTGGTTGCTGCACCGTGGAAGGAAAAATATTGCAATCCCTCCCCGGTCCAGTTGCAGTCGTAATCATCCATACCACAAACAACCACGGCACAGAGCTGAACTAGGGGGGGGGGAGGTAGGGAGGAAATTTTGCGTTCTCATGTTTTATTTCCGTTCCGGTACGCTTGATGCCGGCAAAAGATGATGCTTTTCTTTCACTTTCTGTCTGTTTCCCCTTGGTTTTCTCCCAAATGGGACCGCCCCCCCCCCTTGTTCGCTGCGCAGCGCTGGCGGCGAGTGGCGACAGTGGCGTGACAGTGCCAGTGGAAAACGGTCGAAAGCGAGCGGAAAAACACACTCGCACAAGTAAACCAGAAAAAAACCGGAAGCTTAGCGTAAGCCATTTTCCACCGGCAGCCGTTGATGGGCAGCAGTTGAAATGCCCGGCAGGCGTTTTGAGTGGCAGACGGGATGCGACTTCCGGATTTGCAATAAATTTCGGTCACGAAAGACCTTCCTTCGCCGTGTGGCCGCGTGGGGGTAGAAATGAACGGGTTCCGCATGAGTGGGTTCTTGAAGCGATGGGAGGGAGGAGGGGGAGGAGGGTGTTGGAAAAACATTAGAGCAGTTCGCACGAAGGACGCGCCTGCCATCCATCCATTTTGCCAGCGAAGGGGGAGAGAAGGTGGCTTAAACTTGCCCCACTTCAGCCAACGCAAAAGTGCTAAGCAAGTGCGGAGGAGATAAGTTTTTATTATGCTGTCTGGCGATGGGCTTTGGCTTAATGAACCGGAAGCGCAAGTGTCAGATAAGTTACGAATCGCATAAAGCACCCTCGGGGGGCGGTCTGTTGCGGCTAGGCATGATTTTGGTGGAAATTGTTCGCCTAACGGCTTGAGGGAAGGAGTTTGGGTGAGTTTGTGAAGATGCGCTCAGTGAGGTGGAACGGTGGTTTTTTAGAGGGAAAAAGTGTCTTGTGGGTGAAGGCCATACATACACACGCTGAGGATCGATCTGTTTTTGTGCTTAGATCCATTTTGCTTACATGCAGCAGGCAGTGGTAACGAAAACACTTCCGCACAATCCGGGCGATGGAAAGCATGAGCGCATGAGTTAGTTCCAGCTGAAGGGATTAAGAGTGTGGAGGGAGGGACGGAGGAAGTTGTACGAGGTTCTCGCAACGTAGATTTTATCATCCGGCCTTAGTTTGTTTTACTTATTGCAGCAGCTAAACGGACGCCGTGTTAGACGGTGTGAAAGCACATGAAAAATAATATTGCAGTATCTTTAGATATTTTATATTTTATGCAGAATTTGGCAGTTTTATGCATCGTTACCGAATAGAACTGAGCTGTTCCATGAAAGCTTATACATCGGGTTAGCATAAAAATCCGTTTCGTAAAGTAAAAACTCGTGACAATTATGTACAACAAACCATTCTAATGCAACTAGCAGTAAGATTTAAATTCCTGACTTCATACTTTCTTGAACTTTGTTAATTCTGATTCCTATTTTTAGCTTTGACTGCTTGTTTTACGTTAATAGCCCTGCTTTGTGTCCTCCAATAATAGTTTTAATAGCTTAAAATTTGAAAGCCAACTTGAACAAAACTAAACGTAATCTGACCCCTTCAGGTGTTAACGTTAGACTCACCAAACACACCAATTACAAAAGGTTGCAGCATCAATCTTTGCCATCCGTCAGGCTTGGCTTATTGTATTGCCTTCGATAATCGCTCGTTGAATGCGCCGGATTTGCACTTTACACCCATATAATCCTCTCATGCTGCCCCCCGCTCAACACAGTCCCAAATGAATTGACCACTCTAATAATTAATCGATCGCCAAATCGCCACCAAAAGGCTCGCTTTCGGCGTGTGTTTGCTCCGACTCGGTATGCTCGTTTGAACGGTTTTGCGTTGTAAATTGAGCCGCCTGGGCGTAGCACGGACATTCCACAGGGCAACCGGAGACAGCGCTCGTCCAGCGCCAGACCAAATGTTAATAATTAATCGACTTCTATGCTTGACTTTTGTGCACCAATGTGCTTCTGTGTGTGTGTGAGTGTGTACCAACAATCCAAACATGAACCATCCCGTGGCTAATAATGTTTTCCGCAGCTGATGTTTTCCTGTGAACTTCGAGCGGGGCAAATCGAATATTCCTTCACCGGTTCGTGCTGAACAGTGGCTTTTAGCAGGAAGCGAACATCCGATTTGCGAAAAGTTCACCTCTCACAGCCACACACCCTCATTATTTTACGCTTTGCTTTCCCGTTTTTTCCGAGGGAAGGGGGGGGGGAACCATTGCCACGTGAATCAAACTCACCCCAATGGAAAGTCCCGAGGTCGAAGGCCGGCCATCATTGTGCATCGTGTGCGGTAGGCGAGAGATAATTAAATCACGTCCAGCACACGGTCCAGCGACCGAGCTTTGCGGTAATGGCTTTGGAAAAGTTTGCCAATCCCAGGGTCCAGTTCGCATTCGTTCGAATTCGTAGTTGGAAGACACTAGTTCCACCAGGGCGCACCCACAAACACACACACACACACACACCGGTCCACGGTGAAAACGGATATCCCTTTCCTCCGTTCGCTATTTTCCGCTCTGGACTCTGATGTCCGTAACGCACCACCTATTGGCGAAAAAGTCGTTCATTAGCGTATCGGCAAAACCTGATTTCGCGTTTCGACCGGTGCATATTTTATTTCCCGAACGAAGCTCTACCCCAACGGCACTCTGGGGCGATAATTTATGGCCGCGCGCGCGCTGTTGCTTGAGTTGTTTTGCGGGTGAAACGCTTCAGGCACTTTAAACCGCCAAGCATATTGGTTTTTTGCCGGTTGAGTTTTTGGAAAAGTTCAGTGACAGAAGCTGACTTTAAAATTTTGTTTTTTTTGCGTTTTAGTAAAAGTAACATGATTCGAGGGGGCCATTCACGGCCTGTTTTTCTATTTAAATATAATATCAAATACATATCAAATAAGTAGAATGAATGTAGATTTTTTTTTGTTTGAATAAATTTCAATTTAAATAGGACATAAAAAAAAACGTATGAAGCAAGCAGAAATCAAACCACTCCATTCTAGAACTAACTCTGAATTGGATACACTCTTATCGGTATCGACTCAGACTCCCGCCAGTGCAAAGAGTTCAAGCGAATCCTGCCTAAAATAAAGCTCGCACTTACACCTTTTATGCGGTACCAAACCTTTGAGACCCTATACCAACAAAACAAAGACTCTCAATTGCGACCCGTAAACCCCATATAATGCTTTCGGATCGGCCGAGAGAGTCGGGTGTACGACGGGAAAGTGCAAACGATTCCGGTCCGTGAGTGCAGCAAGTGATTTTTATTTGTGAGTTTCGAACCTACTAAACTCGCTTGAACCTACCCCCGTACCCCTAATGACCTTGTTTGAAATTCTATCGAGATCCTATGGGGGACGATTTTCTTTTTTCCTACCCGACATGTTCGGGTCAACCCCAGCGCGCCCATCACTAGTCTACGATTCAATCCACTTAACCGTAATAAGAAGATTTTTTTATCAAACATGATTCAGTGGTAGGTGTAGAAGACGACTACTAACTAAGTAAGTATATTTGCTAATTTCTTTTGAAACATTGAAGAAGAAAAAAGCATCATTTTCGGATTGGCTCCAGAGAGGATCGAACTCACGACCTTCGCGTTATTAGCACGACGCTCTAACCAGCTGAGCTATGGAGCCAGATATATCTGAGGAAGAGAGTCACCATATATAGATAATTATCAAATAAAAGCAATGCAAACGAATATCCAACAAAAACATTAATACTATTAGCTACATTTTGCCATTAGCAACTGTTATCAAATTGTTGATTCAATACTAAAACAACTTTTGAGAGATCAATGCTTTGAAAGGTGGCCGCACCGTCTACACTGTTCTTTCCCTTTTCAGTTCATTTATTTTTTTTGTTTCAAAAAAGTGTTTTCCACATAAAGAGTAATATTATTGCTTTAATTCGTGAATAATACTTGCTTGGTGGATTAGGTTGAATGTATTAAAACTAATGGTAGAAGATCGAATGCCTTAAAACGCTTTTTCTAATCCTATCAGTTAATCGTTTTTATCTTGTCAGTGCGATACCTAAACTAAAATTAATTTATTTAAGTATTCAAAGAGTTTAAAGGAAAGCGTAATTATTTCAATGCAAACAACAGATGATACTCTTTCAATTTTCAATACGGTCGTTTACACATTTCACTAAAATTTCATAAAAAAAATTTGGACGTTTTTTAACGCTAAAAATTTTAGAAAATCATCAAAATATTATCGATTCGTATTAAGGGACTTCATTAACCCAAAAGTAGTTAAATTATGGGTTTGGAAATCCTTGCATATTCTTTCGATTTCCCAGTTCAGTATTTTGTTAATGATTTCAGTAACTCAAAGGCTTTAAAAATAGCTGCAACAATATTTTACTTCAACAAGCAACAATTTTCCATCATGATACTTTGAAATAGCTCCAAATCGTTTCGACCACTTCAAATACATTTACCCATTTACCCCAGATTGAAATTACGATCAAAAATGATTGTATAGCAATTTCTCCCAACTTTAGCGCAAAGTTTGAGCACTCTTGCATGGAAAGTAAAGTATTGCACATTATTTGCATCGCTCATCGCTACCAATCACCCAAACCGGTACCATATTTCCCATGCCACTTGTTTAAGCGATCATTCCTCCCATACCGAATCCCAATGCCCTTAAAGCGAGCACATTTACCACATCAGCAACGGCAGCAGCATCATCATCATCATCCCAGAAGCACCAATTAGCAAAGCAAAACTTTTTTAAGCCGCCTACCACGTATGCTTTCCAGCCGAGAGCACACTTCACGCAGCGCCCAGGATATTAAAGTCTACCACCAAAGGCAAACCGAACAAAACTCTCCCTCCAATGTGGAACTGTGGAATTCTCTTTCTATCTCTCACCCTCTCTCTCTCTCTCTCTCTCTCTCTCTCTCTCTTTGTTTCGATAAAGCACTTTTGCACCAAAAGTTTACACACTCGCTTTGGAAATCTATCTCGTCTCAACCACTTGGCGCTGTCTTGGGCAAATCCACCACCGGAGAAGTGTAGCATTTCTTCACCAGAGTCTCTCACAACCTTTTCTAATCATTACAAATATGTGTTCCCCCTTTCTCCCGGGAGGGAATATGTAAAACGGAAGAATGTTGCACATTTACCATTTTCCTAAGAAAACCGACCCATGCACAACAGACAAATTAGCTTACCCCCGGAGACAAATGTGTGTTCCTTTCTCCGAGCGGGGGTTTCTTTTTTCTGGGGGACGAATAAAACAGCGACTGTCGGTCTGTTCTGCCTCATCAAGCATCTCATTTCATCATTGTGTCCCCCCTCCCCCCCCGTGTGTCGGGTTGGCACAGTCTGTTATCCGCCCTTGATGAGTTCACTTTGTATCCCCAACGGGGTCTCTAGACGCTGGTTTAGTGAAATTTATTTATCTTTCGCTAATTTACCCAAAGAAATAGTTTCGAAAGCTTTGTCGCAGCACACAAAGCACAAAGCACTTTTTCTTGAGCTTTATTAATTTACGCGCAGACTGTAATCCTTTTCCTGCTTTTTGTCTGCTTGTCTTTCTTTGTGGCTCGTTTTCAGGAAGGAAGCAGCTCATGTTGCAAACTTTAAAGTCTATTAAAAAGGCCCACTTCCTAAGCTTTATTTGCTGATTTGCTCCCCCTTTATATCAACAGTCAAGGAGGAAGAAAGGTGATGAAGATCAGAATTTCAAAATCTTTTGGGAAAGCCCAGTTCTGATGGGGGTGAACTTGAGATATGGAGAGCTAGGGAAGGAAGAAAACAGATGTTTGTTATTTTTATCCTTCAACCCGATACCCTTTAGTGTTCCCGCATGTAGTGCTTCTTGAGCAGGGAAAGAATCTTAGCCCTCCCCCCTCCATGCTTAGCTCATATTCTTAATCTATGCCTTAGTGCTTTTATTTCCTTTCGCTCTTCCGAACGACCCCCCTTTTCCACACCGGAAAAAGAAAACCCGTCGAGTACGAGCAAGCTACCATTGTGTTTGTTTTCCCTCTCAGGGCCTGTTTTTTTTGGGTCCAAGTTTCGATAGAAAAGAGAGAACAAAAAACCTATAAAAAACACACACAAGCAGCTAGAGGAACATTTTATTTCGTTTCCCAAACTAAACATTGTACACCAGCAGTATTTGAGAAAGTGTTGTCCCATTTTATCTACCATTTTGTCCTATTGCTGGGTACACGAAGACGACGACGACGACGACAACGTGACCCCATTTGAGGAGTTCGCCACTGCAAAACTCGATCAACAAAAACTCGATACTTGGCGCTGGAAGAAAAACGGTTCCAACAGTATGGGGTTCTTTCCCGTCTTTGGTTTTTTTTTTGCGTTTTCTATAGGAAATAACGCAGACAATGATGCACTATCCCGGTGGAAAGATTCTCCCGGCGACGAGTTCAGGCCAACGGGATAAGCTGGGGGAATGGCTGGGATGGATGGCAATCGAAACACAACTTGCCAATGGGATTGTGACGTTGCGGAAAAGCTTAGTTAGGATAGGAATCGATCCTGAAACGTTGTGCAACGTTCAGATCAATTCGCAAAGGAATAGCAACAAGAAATAATTGACTGAAAAGGAAGGAAAGTAGAGCTTCCCGGAAGAGTTTGCATTAATATGTAAATTGGTTGCTTAAATCGATTGAATAGCTTGTGGTTTTGGGGAGAAGCTTAATTTTAATTGAATAAGATGGAAACGCTAGAATTTTGTCTTGCCAAAATTTATAAAATAGTGAAATGAAAGAGCCTAATTACTGATGATTTTAAGCCTTTTTCTTGTCCTGTTTTTCTAAGAAAATCTTTTTACTCTGCAATGACTTTTCTTCTTCTTTCTATTGTCCACAACAATCTCCCTTGGACTCGTTGGACTAACATGACTCACTGTACCCATATATTTTTTTATTCGGTAGTAACGGCCAGGCCGTATTGCTTACACTGTACCCATATCTAAGAATCTTAAATGTAATTTAATAAATCAACTGAAATTGATACTCTTTTACCATAATCCATATTTCTGCCAACATGTTGAGCAAACTTCAGATTTTACTGGCACAGTTTATTCGACGTATTTAAAGAGTAATACACCGTGCCTATGGGGACATTCAGTCTGCGTGAATGTATCTTATATTCTCCATTCGATGGACTATTGGTTTCTTCTTAATTTGTTTTCGTAATGCCTGATGAACGTATTATAAACGAGCAATTTGTCTGACAAATAGCTACACCAGTGAGAGCATACAAACCGAAACAATTTTGACTGCTTCTAAATGGTCTATAATTTGATATTTACGTCCTCTTAACGTGCCTAAAGCTGTAATATATCCTTCTTCAACAAGTAACGTTGGGTGTCTCCTTTAGAATTTAAGATTTTGAATCTTGTTGGAGAAGTTCCTCCGGATCTTAAATCCCAAATAGTCCTGGCTTTCTGTGACTTGGTGCATCTCAAAAGCAGCGATAGTCACGGTTCTGCGTGTGGAAAAAGCGGTGGAGGCCTCTACGACCTAAAGACCTCCGGGTCGCTACAAAACTAAACTTAGCATTATATTTAAATGTAATGCATGGAAGGATGGATATGCCGTACAATTCAATGTAAAACATTCTCAAATTTCATTAAGATATCCAAGATAAAAGCAGCATGAAACAAGTATTTAAAATCAAACGTACAAATCACATCAAACATTGCTCTAAAGCAAATGAAAAAGTCATTTAGAATGTTCACATTTGCATCTGTCTCAACCGTTTTCCATCTATGTGAACTACCTTCAAAAGTCAGTATTGGATGGATTTGCTCGGAAGTAAGCCAGAATCAGACCTAAATTGAAGACACCTAGATAATGCTCGCATAAATCCAACCATTCCGGTTGGGAAATTGATTAAAATTATACATTTAATTAAGTGAAATCCCTGCTCATTTGCTTATCTCCCCTTACTCAATTTCAACTATTTCCGCCTGCCTTCTTGTACCATCGGACAGCACGGCCGTCGCGAGATAGTGTCCTGTTCAAGCCTTTCCGGCAACGCAGGCGAATGTTTCTTAAGCTACAATGTAGGAACGACAGCGCTGCTAAGCTCGAGCTGTAGCAAAGTGTAGAAAGCAGCGATAGAACACTCCGATAGACAGACGGACAGAATGACAGAGTGCTGCTGCGAATGCTGTCGAATCTCCCCCGGGAATGCTGCTCGAGCGTAGCTCATCCGTAACGTTTCGCTTTTTACGCCCATCCTGTTGGTGTCTTCCGGTTTCCGCTGCCGATCCGATAAGCTTGCTAATTGATTTATTTTCCACCCGCCTTGCCGTCACATTCTTGCCATGAGTTTTAAGCTATTTTAGCTTGGGAAGCGCAGTGGAACGTGGACAGCATATTTTTTTCTCGTGTTTGTTGATTCACTAACGAATGATGTTTTTCTTTTTGGTTTTTCTTTTCATTGACTTCACACGCACGCACACACGACACCTTGCTACGATTTCTGTCGCGAAATGATGACGATCGCTGTCGATCGGGGAAAAAAAAAACAACAACACCATCTCGCAAAATCTCATTATGGAAAATCGACGCTGTTAAAACGGTGAAACACGCTCATGAAACGTACAAACAATCGCGGCGGAAAACTGACACACCACAACGACAATCAATCCACCGTCACACCGAAACTATTTCCTGCCGCGGGAAAACCCCCGTCGGGGAAAAACATATCACAACACTGCAACAAAAAAAAACCCCGCAACGCTCGGGCGCAATCTCACCACTATCGCCTACGAAACTCATCATCGGGCTTCACGACAATCACGGGAAAACTGTTCAACAACAACGCGACGGACGCACACAAACGCGCGTACAGCTGGAGTACAACCTACCGGACGATCGCGATATCGCCATCAGCAAGGCGATGGAGGCGAACCGGATGGACGACAAATGAGGTACGCTGGCAGGAGAACACAAAAATGGCCGACCACCGGCACGCAGGAGTAATGTGAAAATAAAATGAAAAATTATTTTTTCGCTTTCAAGCTAATTAAAGTGAGAGCGGCTGGCTTGGTTTTCGGGGGACCAAACGGTTTGATTTAATTTATAGAATGCGAGAAAAAGGAAAAAAACACTGTTTGTTGTAAACATATACGAAAGAGGGATTATTGTTTTGTCCTTTGATTTTTTGATGACCGTTGATTTAACGGAAAAACGTTGCGTTTTAAAAGGGGGAAAAAGTGTGTAACATCATTTAAAAAAAAAACACGATTATCTTGCTTAATCTTCTTTTCTTCCGGCAGTTGCTAGACTCCTTCTTTTCTCATTTACAACAATCAATAAAAGTGTTTTACAAAATCTTCAAACGCATTCACTTTCATCCATTTCCGCCTTTTACCAAATAGCACAGCACACCCGATGATATCGCACCACAAGCCGGATGTTATTCTTAATCAACGCTCCACCACAACGGCTGCCGGCCGAAGGATGTCGATGAGAGATTTTACACTCGTTTAAAATCAACCACAGGCTCGGGACAACATTCCTAACGACCCGCCCCAATCCTGCCCCGCGTCCCCGCCGGCACAGTAATTGGAAAGTAAAAATTAAATTAAAATCAAAAGTCAAGCTGCCTTCTCCAAAGTCCCGCGACTTATCTGATGTCCCAGATCGGTATCGGTCGCTTATAAAATCTGCACGAACTTACTTGCTTCCGCACCGATCTTTCGTTCGGCGCTGTATCGGGGAAGATATTTTTCTTTCTTCTGTACTACTTTCAGCTCTGGCGCATCCGGACGGAGGCGCTTTAAATTTCGATGCCTCTAGGGCAGGGAAAAGGGCTTCCCACTGCCAACTCTATTGGATCCTCTCGTCCTCCAGTGCCGGAAGTAACGTAGAATGTTGAGAAATATCTAGGCTACAACTTTAATAGAGAATTTTACAACGCGAGAGGAAGAATTTCCAACAGCTAACGTATACCTTTAAGTGATAAATCAAATAGAACAGAGCCGTATTGGTGGAAAACGGATGTGGTGGGTGATAAGACGTCCTTCTCCAGCAGGCGCGTTCGATTTAATGTTTCGCCACGTTTTCTCATGCCCTGCCCTGCCCGTATAAATCCATTGCAACACAATCTGTTTCCGTGCGCCAGTAAAGGGGGCTCTTGTTTTCGATTTTATTCTTCTTTTCGTACAAATCCTTTCGCTTCTGGGGGGTGGGAGGTAGTAGAGTTCAGCGACTCAACCAGTGTCCCATCCGTCTATTTACAGCAAAATTGGGGCGATATCGCAACTAAACCTGACTAAATGCATAACGATACGAAGTTGGAAACGAAAGTCTTTGTACAGGCTTTGGTTGCAGTATAGGAAGGACCAAGCGGAGACTGTCGCCTCCGCCGTGCAGTCCAAATTTTGCAGAGCTCCTGGGTATGCCTGTTTCAACGCGACGGCTGAAAGCAACCTCTACGTAATATCACCAAAATCAACTTACGGTTAGAGAACGAACAATACAAAAACAAAACAAAACTAACAAACAAAAAACCTACTATCTCTGAAACCGGGTTTCTGGTTCAGCACTGGTTAAACATTAAGCTAAACAAATCAGCTACGCTGGAGCGGTTGCTACAGGGGCGTTTCGGTTCGAAGCCGTAGTTATAATAGTGTCGCACTTGTCCCATCGATTCCCTGCCTTCGCGCAGTGCGCCAAGCGGAAATGCTTCTTACGCGTACTTTTCTTTTTTTCCTCCTGCTGTTGTTTCTATATACGATACGCTTAAACGATACATCAATTGCAAGTGTTAAGAAATATTTTGAAAACATGTTACCACTAAACGAAAGAAAGGTGAAACGGCAACGTGGTGTGAAAGCAGGCAAACCGGCTCGCTCGTTTCCGCACGCCAAAAAACAAAACCGATAGCGAAAAGAAAACTTAGCATAAACTGCACAACTTGTTTCCAACGTCGATAAACCGAATCGTCGAACGGGTCACAGCTTTGCCTCTATGCGTAGAACTTTTCAATGACGTCCTTGTTCTTTTCCACCACGACGTTACGTTTGATCTTCAACGTAGGGCCTGTCGGGACCGGGGGGAAAAAGAGGGGGGAAAGTTTAGAATAAAAGAAGGTTCAGGCAATCGTGATCACCCCCCGTACGTACCGAGTTCGCCACCGGGCACGGAAAAGTCCGTCTTCAGTAGGGCAAACTTCTGAATCTTTTGGGCGTTCGAGATGGCTTTCTGGTTGGCCCGATCGATGCCTTCCTGGATCGCTTTCAGCACCTACACGGACACGGACGGAAGGTGGAAACCAATTAGTCAATCGTACTTTAAATACGCCTCTTCTGACAGGCGTGTCCATGCTACGATACCTTGGGACAGGGACCGGCTGCGTGAATTTCGCTCAGCTTGCCATACTCCACGCCAAGCTCCTTGAGCGCTGCGATCGTCTCCGGCGTTAGCTCGTCCTTCGGCACGCCCGTGTCGAGGTTCATCTGCGTTTTGAGCGTTATCAGCATGGTAAGGAACTTGCGCTTGTCGCCCACCAGGAACGCATTGCTCACGAACGGCAGCTCATTCTTGACGAGATTCTCCACGTGCACTGGCGGGATGTTTTCACCGCCCGCCGTGATGATGAGTTCCTGTTGCAGAGTTGCAAAAGAAAAACGGTCGATTAGCAAACGGATATGCTAAGCTGTTAACCCCGCACCCTCAACACCTCACCTTGATGCGGCCCGTAATGTACATGAAGCCGGCCTCATCCAGATAGCCCACGTCGCCCGAATGCATCCAGCCCTCCTCGTCGACGGCGTCGCGCGTTTTCGCCTCCTCCCCAATGTAGCCCATCAGCACGTGCCGTCCCCGCATGCAAATTTCCCCATGGCCCCGCTCGTCCGGTTTGTCAATCTTCGTCTCGCACCCGCCGAGCGGCTTGCCGATCGTGTCAAAGTTGTAGCTATCGGGCGCCGTCAGCGAATGGGCACCGGACGTTTCCGACATGCCGAACGCTTCCATGATCGGCAGGTCCAGGCTCATGAAGTACTTTTTCGTCTCGCGGTCCATCGGGGCGGCCGCCGTCGCCAGGGTTAGGCAGCGGTTGAAGCCCAGCGCGTCCTTCACCTTCGACAGGATAAAGTTCTTCACCAACCGATACTGCCACGAGTTGGTGGGTTTGCTGGAAAAGAACAGTACGTCAATATCATTTCATTTCAAACAGCTGGCCGTAGCAACAAACGCTCCTACCCCTCCATCGCGTCCAGATGATGCTGCAGCGTTACACTCTTCGCCCAGCCCGCCACCAGCTTCTTGGCCGCACCGCTCTGCGCACCGATCGCGAGCATCTTTTCCTGGATCTTCTCGTACACGCGCGGCACGGCCAGCATGCGCGTCGGTTTCGCTTCCTGCAGCGTGCTGAGCAGCGTGCCCTTCATCGCGTCCTTGTCGGCGAAGTAAACCGTGCAGGCGAACTGCAGCGTCAGGAAGATGTCGACCATCTGGGCGGCGACGTGGCTGAGCGGCAGGAAGGACACGAGCACCTCCTCCGCGTACCGTATCTGATGCAGCCGCTTGCCGATCGCGTACGAGTCCCAGGTGAAGTTGTCGTGGCTGAGCATAACGCCCTTCGGATTGCCAACCGTGCCGGACTGGAAAAGGAGTAGAACAGGGTGAGTTTTTCGTACGACTCGACAGGGATAAAGTGTGCTTCCCCTCCCGGCTTACCGTGTACACCAGACAGCAGCATTGATTGATGGCGATGTTGGCAAGTCGATTGTTAAACTCCTCCTCCACATCATCGACGTTCATCTCTTCCAGCTCCGACCACTGGTGAAGGTAAATAGAGTGAAACATCGTTATCCACCAAAGTTTTATAGTAATTTAAATTATATGTAAGCAGAGGACAATTTTGTCAATTGTTTCGTCACAAAACCACATCGTTTTGGGTTGATGTTGCCTCATCGACTGGCATCTTCATCAAACCCCAAACTGTGCCAAGTTTTTTCACATTCATAAGCAGCAAAGCAGATAGATCGTTAAAAGTGACAGAGGGAACGCGTTGCGGGGAACCAAGGACGATAATATTCAAACCACAGATTGGTGATTCGTGTCCGCAGTCCAGTCACGATCGGGCATGAAGTCATTTTGAGGCGTAATTTTGGTGTGCCTTTTCTCTGCTCCCTACAGCAGCAACCAACCAAAAAAAAAGTGACTTTTCTTCGTGTTTTACCGGCGATTGTTTATGCTGCTGGAAAGAGTGAACGTGTTCGAGGGTGGAAATTGTCGTCGCCAGCGACAGCGAACGGGTTGGACCTGGCATCCCTTTTTTTTCTCCTTCACCCGTCCATCCATTTGCCTGCTTTCATTAGCAATTCCCACGAGACAATTGACACAACTTCCGCATGTGAATCGATGATGGGTTAACCCAAGAATCCCTTCGTTTTGGGAAAGAATGGGGAAAGAAAAAACATTGGCGCATACCTTCCCAACGGCTGTGAAGGAAACGTTCCGCTGGGAAGCCTTACCGTTCATTGGATACTTCTTTAAAAATTTCTTTGTTTTCCGATGCTTCGATGTTCACGCTGGGGAAACTCGATTGATATTAAATTTTTTTTCTACCGTTTTTATTAGTGCCACCGTAACCCGTACATGCGGAGTAAAAGCTTGGTTTCAGTCTCGTTATTGGTTCGGGGGAGTTTTTCCTATCCGGCGCAGTGCGGGAAGCATTCGATACCATAATCACGTCTGGCTCAATTCAAGGACAAGAACAAAAGGAAATTTGTTTGGCGGCATGGAGCAATATGACAGTTACGTGGCAAAATGAACGAGAGTAATATCGTTATTAGTAAACGGTTTAAAGGAATTTGAAGTGCTCAAATGTGCTGGGTGTATTTGTTAAACTGAATTTCATATAAATGTTGTTCAGCTTCGTACATATTACATTAAATATATTATTACTGATTAAAATCTCAGAATAAAAAGGTTCTCTTAGGTTCTAGGGCGTAAGTCACAAATGAACTTCTTGGTTTCCTGTGACTTAGTATACCCATTGCAGAGAAGTCAGTCCTACATACGGGATTAAAGTCCTTCAGGTGTAGCTTTATAAGTTCTTACCAGCCAACATAAATAAACAAAAATAGTTTTGCAGCCAACCAATATGATATTCGACACGTCAACCAGTGGATTTAGTAAGCTCTCTAAAAGATCATATACCTCCTACAGTATTTTATACTCAGTTATACTTAAAGGCTTAGAAGTGAAAAGAACAAATACAGGAAAAAAATATATAGGAAGAAAATATTTAAGAAATTAATTTGGTACATCTCGATTTGAAATATTTCAGACAAGGTGTTTGATCTTCAGGCATAACATAATGAAGCTTATCTGTTCGAGAATCAAAATTTGAAATCAAAGTCGGAAGTAGTGTAATTATTAAAAATTCGAAATAGCAATGGTTGTTAGAGAAGCACGGTTTTGCAATCAATTGGATAGAATTTAATACAAATACCAGTACAAGAGACATCAAAGCTTCGTCCAAATGGAAATCTCTCTCTCTCTCTCTCTCTCTCTCTCTCTCTTTTTCTCTCTCATTTTGAATTACCCTTAGGCCTTATTCTAGACCTGCCTAATCTTTTGAACTTTCTTTATGTATCTATGGCTTCACGTGAGACAGAATCCAAGAATTCTCAAATATCTAGCACGAACCAAATCTAACCTTGAATCTAACAGCGGTCTAGCATGGCCATTGAACCTCAAATTCAAAGCTTTGGCCATTCAGCCTCAAAGTCTTCTGAATAAAAAACTCAGAATAATCTACATTCTAAGAAATAATAAATTGGTAGGTTTCATAATTTCACCAACTTTGAGGTACACCAAACATTTTACGCTGCATCCCTATCTATCCCTATCTATAGCTTTTATGAATTTTCAAGAGTAGCATTGTTCTTGTGCTCGAGAGGCACTTGTCGAGCGGCAAGACAAATTCATCCTTTCCACCAATGTCTACACGCAAACGCAATGTTGCTTTGCTATAAACATATCAATCATATGCTGAGAAAAATTGACTATTTGTATCCAACCGACAACTTCCGTGGCTGGCAGAAGGCAGTTCCCGCTTCCCTTTCGTTGGCGCACACACGGTTGAACCACAAAAATTGGAACTTGATTGAACCGGGGTACAAGTCACCGCCGGCCCTACCAGCCCTGCACTATTCCTCTTGAGCAGTGCGAAGATGCCGGTTTGCAGCATAAACGTTGCGGTACTGACAGCGCCGAAGCAAAACGGAAACGCAAAAGAGGCTCCGGTTCGAGGTCGCCATTTCCTGCTGCCATGAATTGGTAGCAATTTGCTGTCGAAATTTCCACCCAACACACCAGGGGTGGCGCGCAGGCAAACACGATGGTGTGATTTATTTTGTCCGATTATTTATGATATATTGGAGCGCTTTGGTTAGTTCACGCAGCTCACTGGCAGCTTCCGGCTCTTGCAAACACTCTCTTGGTGAGTGGAGTAAAAAAACCATTGAACCATCACCACCCCACCGAGATCGAACCGTGCGAAATAATGTTCCCGGTGGCAGATTTTTAAGGGCAACAAGAAATGTGTTTTCCCGCCACACACACACACATACACGTCCGCGGCGGCTTCGTCCATCTTTTGCCATCTTTCGACGATGATGATGATGCGACAATGTTTTGTAGCCACGTTTGGGGGCAACAGATTTGCCCTCGCCCACACCCGGCCCCATGCCCACCATGGGCAATCGAAAGTGAAATGACAAGTAAGAATATGGTCTCTAACCGATATAACCTCTCTCTCTCTCTCGCAAAATAAAATCGACAAAATGGGTGCCAGAAACCCCGAAAGCGCTGTACTTTATCGACTTTCTTCCAAAAATAAGGAAGCCGGAAAGGAAAGGAAACCAGGCTGGGAAAACCACGCTTGACGCAATACGGTCGGGCAAAGATCGATGGCGAGATGATTGGGTGGTGTAAAGGCTCCCCCTCCCCACGTTTATATGACGCCATTATGGCTACGGGTACTGCGGATAGTCGAAGAGTGCGTCGCATCGCAGGTGTCATCATCGTTAATGTTTCGCCTTCCTTCCCGTGCGCTGCTCGCCCGGGCAGCAGTTCAGATGCTGACGCCTGTACCAGTTTAACCGTACAGCCCTTCGCAGCGTAATGCAGCATGATTAATGATGTAGTGATCCAACACGCTTTTTTTATGCTTCCTCTGCTGAGTTTTGCTAGTCTTTGCCCCCCGCGATAGTGTGATTTTTCCTCTACTAGACACCGTAGCAAAAGCCTTGCACGAACCAAAGGTTACCTTTTTTATGATTTTCAAATGTGGGAGCATAAACATAATTAAAATAGTCGCAATGAAAAGCACCTTTAGGCGCCTAACGAGAGGCAGAAAGCGTACCTCTAATCGTATCGTAATCATTTTCAATCATAAACAGTCAAAGATTAGAAACGAAGCAAAGCGCTAATACCTCTTGGCCATGCAGGATTGAGCAGCAAAATCCTGTTTCAAACTTCAATAAATATGTCCACCTTCCAACCTATACCGCATATTCATTATCCAGTACCGACAAACCGTGAGACCGTGCCCGTAAAGCCTCGTTAAAATGATCCCAATCTGCAATTAGTTAAAGGCATCAGGTCCACTCGAACAATTCGTGCGCTTCTTTTAGTGCCACACTTTGCTAATTTCATTCCATTTGGATGTTTTTTTTTCCTTCCTAATTCCTACACCTTTAGGGAAGGCTCGCTCGATAGCGATGATGTGCAAAAGCACGGTGCAAAGTGCACATTCGTCCTGGAGGAGTGGCGTCCGGCAAGCCATTATTTGCCTGCAAGGGCAGACAAATGCAAACGTAAACTCAAGCAAATTTTGCTACCGGGATGAATTTTAATATCAGCTTTACCGATTGTATCTCGCAGCA
The DNA here is from genome assembly GCA_000349105.1 of Anopheles epiroticus. NCBI lineage: Eukaryota > Metazoa > Arthropoda > Insecta > Diptera > Culicidae > Anopheles > Anopheles epiroticus. The sequence goes on along the minus strand of KB670114.1, from coordinate 211,668 downwards.
AGAGAGAGGAAATGAGAAGGAAGGTAGAAAGCGGCAGTGAGAAAATTCGTTTTTCCTTTAGTTCTGTTCGTTTTTTTTTGCAATTCTCTCGCAGCGCCGATGAAGCACATGAAACCTATTACCCATTCATTTTTTTTCACACTACACTTGCTAGAGGAATGGAAGCAGAAAAAAAAAACATTATGCTATCCGATATAATTTGATTCGTGCTTTTTTCTCTCTCTCTCTCCCATCCCCCTCAGGCTACCCGTTTCCATATCGTTCGCCGAACATTCCGACACCGCACAGCGCAGGGTTGATAATGGAAAATCCAATAATATTCTAATTGAATTGAAAACACCTAGCCTGTCATTTGCAATTCCCTACGGGCTGCCTTTTGTGTGAGTATCGGTGGAATATATGTATTTTTTATTTCAAGTATACTGGAGCGCACTTACTATCTGACGGATCGGGATTACTTCAAACGATTTCAAACTACTATCCATTAACGTTATTGTTGATTTCATTTGTGCATAATTTTTAGTTTTTGTATCCTTAATTAACTAATGTGGAATGCTTGAACCATCTCGCTTACACACTAACAACGTGTAAACCAATGTTCAAGAGAGGGCCGCAGCTGAATCAGTACCGCAAGGTATCAATAAAAAGAATAAATCAATGATACATAAAATCATCAAACAATCGCAAGCACTTGGTTTCCTACTTTGAACGTTGTTTTTCCTCTCACGTGACGATACTGAATATACGTTATAACTTGGCTACATGTTGGTGTATTGGATATAAGATTCAAAATTTTCCTAGACTTTAAGTGTCCCGCGAATGTAGTCAATCAGAACGCAAGAGCTTTCCCAATCTTCTTGGGTGACACCACAACCCTAGAGCAGATTGTAATAATTTCTACCACGGCAAAATGGTATAATAAAGCTAGCAGGAAAATTGCAAGCAACTAACAGCTATTATAGATATTTAATATTATTTCAAAACTTTCCTAAATCATAACTATCCCAAACCTGTTGACAATCTGGGCGCTCTTAATAATATCAAGAGATCTCTTAATACTGCATGATATGATCCAAAAAATCAATTTTGGTTAGCCAAGCTTGTTCTCGTTTCTCGATGAAATCAAATTACTTTCTACTTAAATTAATTGCTATTGAAACACTCAAAGAAAAATAAAGGTCAACAACGTTAAAACCCAGCAATTTTTGAAAATAAAATAAACATACCGATATCAAAACCATTCCTCAATACCCTGTCTGTATGTGCCTTTAACAGGACCTCTTGAATTATTAAGAGGCAAAGATAGACAACAAATTGAACTCATTACCCAATTGACCCTGGCAAAAGGGAGAGAGCAAAAGGCCACCCCTAGCCCCACTACGTGAAACCAAAGGCCAATTGCAACTGTTGATTTGCAAAGAGTGCTTGAATTGATACAAAAACACTCAACGCTTTTGATGTTTCCCTCTCTCCCCGCTGGCGCCCATGAACCACATTGCCCGTTGGCTCAAATGAAGCGACTGTGCAAAGTGATGCAAAACCATTGAACATGAACGCGTATAAAAGATATCACACAAAAAAAAAAGAAACCCGCAAAACCCCTTGCTGTGTGTGCCCTCACACCGTGAACGAATGGTCACTTGAGCCTCACTTGCTGTGGAAAACATGAAGCTCACTCCCACTCTGTGGCTCGGGATAGGGAAAACCCGGTCCCTTCTCTACACACTTTGACGTATGCTGGACGTGTGCAACATGCTTAAAAAAAGGGAAAAAAAGGTATTTCATCGGACAGCACAGGGGTCCGGGGTAGCAACTTACACGATAGTAACCGTCCTCCCGCTTGACGTACGGTGCGTACGGTGGCATCGTTTGAATGACGGTTTTCAGGTTCGGCAGGTTCTGACGTATCGAGCAGATTTTCTCCATCTGCTTCGCATCGTCCACCACGACGATCTGGGCCCGGGAGCTTTCCAGCACGTGTTGCGTCGATTCGGCCGAGTTGGTCGTGTACACACCGGTGATGATACCTCTGCTCGCGAGGGGAAGGAAAAAAAGTGAGAATTGTTAATAAACGAAAAATTCGCAAAAAGCAAAACAAAACACTGGCTTACCCTGCATGGATGGCCGACAGTTCGGACACGAACCATTCGGGACTGTTGAACGCCAGCACGGCCACGGTATGGTGCGGTTCGAGCCCGAGCTTGATAAACACCTTCGCCATGTGATGGACCCGCTCCCGGTACTCGCGGTACGTGACGGTTTGCCACTGTTTCTGCGCGTTCCGGAACACCATCGCCGGATGGTCGGGATGATCGCGCACGGTACGGTTCATCAGGTCGGGCACCGAGAGGGGATCGAGCGCCTCCAGGCCCTCCTTGCCGATGCGCAGCTTCACCGGGACGGCGGGATCGGTCGAGGTGTAGCTGTCGGCGGGCAGGATACGTCCCGTCGGCCCGGCCGGAATCTGGCCATTCTCTTGCTCTCCGGGCATGGTCTGGCTGCTGTGCGGCGGTACCTACCACGGGGACGAAATCTCGATCTCAGCTCCTTACAGCTGCGCCCGACGACTTGAGAGCTGCCGTGAGGGGTAACGGAACAAATTGAATAATCGGTTAATCAGGGTGCCGCTAATCAGACCAGGGGTCAGTTCCAAAGCTCATGGATCTAATGCAATACAAGGGCGGTAATTAATGCGATACGGCGATTGCTATAAAAGCGTCCATTATCTAACGATCGGTGCTCTATTGTACGATTAGAAGGTAATTGTATTTGGCTCGATACTTGCAGCGTCATGTATCGCGTGAGTTCTGCTTGACTTGTGCTGAAGTGTTCGAGCTTGACGTCACGTAATGGTAAGGGGAAGTGTTCGATTGGCTTGAGAGATCTACGATAGGTAGTTCCTTTGAGTAAAGATGTTTTCATATCTCTATCTCTATACAAGGAGCATAATCTTGTTCTACACTAACACTACCTTGGGTTACCTGAAGGAATCAATTAGCATTTAGGGTCTATGACGTGGATGTACTAAAATCTCATAATTCTAGGACCACATTAAATTCACAGTACGGAGGATTGCGTCCGGCAAAGAGGAAAGAGATCTACTGAGTGCATAAAGATGTGAAGATGACACCAGCCAGTTGAACAGGCGAGATAACCTCGCTTTTGATCAGTCTTGACAGGAACATTGGGAAACCCTGCAAAAGGAACCGATGTCTATGGGAAGGCAACTTCTGGTAATTACGCTTAGGAGAATTCTGATCGTGTGCCTTCTCAGCTTACGTTCTATGAACTCTTTCAAAGATCAAACAATGCAGCAGTACTTGAGTATGAAAAGAACTACAGCGCAGTTTGACAGCTTTGTAGTTGAGTCTGTAATAATAATTAAGCAGAGGCTAAATATCTGCTAAATGTAATGCATAAACATATCTCCAAACATACCAGCAGCAGCATTCATGTACCAAGAAAGTTTGCCAAGAACCTGATACCAAGAACCACTTAAAGAATAGCTCGACCTGCTGTATGACAGATGGTGCTATACATTTACCAAAATCATCAACCATTATTACAATTTCTCACTAGCCTTTGCCGCATACAAACCACATGTTGCAGTTGCCGTGACGTCCGTCCACCAAAAGCGCCAACCATCAGACATGAGCCTGATGGATAACGGGTAATCACCATCAACGTCAAGAAGGGTATTACATACATGATGCACACCAGATAATCTGCCTAAAGAAGCGGAAACATATCCAACGCATAATGCATCACCCATTCAACCTGCCATGCGGTGGAGCACATCCTCGCAGTATCCTTTCTTTTTGTTGTTTATTTTGCTGTCACCAAACACACAACTGGTTCCCTTGAAATTCTCAATATCGCTGAGCTCAAAATTCAACAGCATGAAGTGGTGCCAGAAAAAAAGAATCCAATACCTTGCAACCGTCAGAACCGAAGGACTCGCCATCGAGCTGCAGCAGCCGCACAAAGCGAACAAAAAAAAAGCTCGAATGCAACACAGTTCCTGGTTATTGCAAAATATTTGAAGAACACAGTTTGAAGCACACCAGAAGTGGACACCGAACCGAGGGCCATGGGATGCCTGGATGGCTTCTGATGGCACTCTTTCACAGCAACCAGCAGTCCAAACATCAGTCGCAAAACACTAAACTCGAAAGGACGACGATGATGATGCATCGTCGATTCGGCACAGGGACATAACCAAGACTAATAGTTCTTGTTACACAGTTTGTCACAGGGCGTTCGTTTTTGGTAAAGGCGCCAACGATAGATCCTAACCACCGGCACCACCCCGGGCACCAACCCATGACATAGCTCCAAACCCTCCTCTGAAGCATTCAACGATGCGCGGTGGTGTGGCACAGAGATTCTCAAACACTTTGTCGAGGAAAATCCCAACCACTCGAGCTCTACCAAATCTTGACGCTCTTCTCGTTCCGGTGGGGGCGGAAGGAAAAAAGAAGAAAGGAACGGCAAACATTCCCAAAACTTCCTCCCCAGCCCCGATACAATCTTGGACGGCATTTCGCGTTTGATGATAAAATAGGATAAAATGCAGCATATGCAAGCAACGCCACGATGCGGTACCGCCAGAAGTCGGCCAATATTTGCACTTCTGCCTGCTGGACTGGATTGCGCCCACGGCCAGCAATCCTGAAGGAATGCGGCACACCATCGATGCGCTTCGGACCTCGGGACACGATTGTAAAACCGTAAAATCCCTATTTATGAGGACCGACAGATTCTGCTGCACCATTTTGCACATCCCAACCATTCTGGAACGGGTGGATCTGGTGATTGGTGGAGCAGTGCCAAACTTGGACTTTCGCAAACCTTTTCTACCCTTTCGAGTTCGTGCAGGTCCGGACCGTTTCTTAACCTAGCATCATGAAGAGTGGGAAGGAACACTCTTGCAAAACCTGTTTACCTTATGACATCTTTCCTAGGTACCATCGTATAACCCTGAAATGGCTGCCATTCGTACGGATAAGCATTTTGCGAATGGGGGAAAGGGCTGTTGATGCATCAGTTGCATCAACAACATTATCCTTCCCCCTCCAAAAGAAAAAACGAGTTACCACAACGCAACGGCACTCGATGGTGCATGGGTGAAGGTAATGTCGGATACTATCAGTTCCAGCGGGCCCGAACGTCCGCCGTATGAGGAAGCAGTAATTTCTTTACTGCACACTCCATCACAACTTGCTTGCCGCACTAGCATGATGCAGTCGGGGGGATTGGGAACCTAGTAAAACCTGCCATCCTGTGAGTGTTGTCCTCCGGACTATTAGGAAAGTTGTTTTCCGGTATGCATCGTTTCTATTCCACCATGTGTAAGAGTGGATCTATTTTTATGACTTTGGTAAAAGTAATCCCTCAAAGAATCATCCAACCTCATCAAAACGAGCACCCTGCCCCTGGGCGGGGGGGGGGGGGGGGAGGGGGTGTAGAGAGCATGTGACTGGCGGACGAATCAATCAAATGGAACGGAACTGCAGGTACGTATCGTGCTAGGAGGAAGCCATGCAATTTCATTGATGGTAAACATAACAGATGGGCGATAGATTTAATAAGTTTTTGCAATGCTTTGCGTCTGGACTCCCGTTGCCTGCCAGGAAAGATGCTGCGAAATGGAGCAGACGGGTCGACAGGTTCTTGATATTGCATGATTATGTTTATCTCACGAGGTGATTGGTTCATTTCCTATCCACAAAAGGTTTGTATCCATACATCTTGAGTTGTACTCGTCAACATGCAGTTAAAGTTGATTACTTTGCTACATTTTATCTATTTTCTTTACAAATTCTTATATAGATGAAGGATAGGCCGTACGAGCATTAAAATATCATATCTCAATATATTCCTGTAACGACCCAACGTAAATTGTACTATCATCCACTATCATTCATATAATTGTATAAACAAGAAGCATTTAAAAATGGAGAAATGCAATCAAACGACAATAGCACAGGAGCCCCACGTTCCTTTTCCTTCCTGACACCTCCCAAAAATAAAAATAATCCCACCCGTGTCCCGTGATACACCCTTACCCCGCGCGACCACTTCACGTGACGCGTTTATTTCCCCGTATCACGATAACGCAATCGCAACCAGCGAACAAGATTGCAGTGTGCAACGCTCAATCGCCATTCGAATTGTATTAATTTCATCCGTTAATCGATTGATTGGCAGCACCATTGGCAGCTGGTCGTGGGCCGCGATTTTCGCGGCCCGTAATGCTCGGCTGCTATCAGCTGTGTTGCACCTGGCCTGGCAACCAATGGCACACATATCTATTTCACCAGGAACACAAAAAAAAACGGACAGTGCAATTTAAGCAATCTCCTTCACCCGAAACCGACAACAGAAAGAGAGAGGGAGAGACACGATAAGAGGGGCTCGGTGCACACCTCGCAGCTTGAAGCTATTTTTGTGCGCAAATAATTGTAGCTGCAGTTGAACCGAATCAAACAGCTCCATCGCCACCATTCCCCTTCAAAGTGTTCGAACGAGTGCGTTAGTAACCTGATGATCACCGCCCAAAGACGGTAAGCGTACTCTTTTTGTAAACGAAATGTAACGCCATTTACGGCACAGCAGGTGAGGCTCCTGCAGGAAATACATTTGCAAATGCAATCATTCATCGTATCCGTAGGAGGGGGCTTTGTTGTATTTAATTCCATTTTTATCACCAATTCGCCAACCCAGTACGCCGCGAGCGGATTGCGTAGCAAACACTTCCGCAAAGATAATATTAATCCCCTGAATCCCCAAGGCGAAGCAGCGATGCTGTGCAATGCTTTATAATGTGGTAAAAATTAATCACTCGTACCAGCTGATGATTGTGGAATGCAATTTACTGTTCAACCGGCAGGGTAGTCGATGAGAACCACCGGGGGCTAGTATTTCTGAATGAAAACTAAACACTTGCATTCCGTATTGCTATAGCTTCTATTTTACAGAGAATACCGTTACTTGTTCCTGAACAGATATCACCTATCGCCAACATGATTTAAAACACCCAATATTTATGATATTTTTCAATATAGTTTTTATTTCTCTTGAAATTTAATGTTTACTATACCATACGAATTATTGACGGATGATAGTGAAAATTAAATGCTATGGGAAATTGCAGGAATAATCATTAAATTTGTAAGCAATTTAATGTCACCTCGAATTGCTTGATTAACTTTTTATTTCGAATATGCGATACAGATGTTATCCTCAAATTAAAATGCTTTTAAAGCTAGGTTGATGAAATGAAAAACATAAAGTATGATTGCTAAAAGCAGCAATTCAGGGATATACAAAAGCTCGGAAACGCCCTCCAACGGTTGCTTAAATTCGTTCCACCAATCTACCCATGATCTTCGTTCACTTTCCGACCAATAAATGCCACTCTATGCACCACAGCGACTGCTTCCGAATTCTAGATGAATCTCAACAGGCTGCTTTCTCAAACGGAATCCCTTCAAACGTATCAAACAAAGCGACCAGCTTGCAATGACTGGACACAATCGAGCACATGATGCCAGCTCGCGGTACACACAACAATTGGGAAATCCGGCACCAATCGGTTGCTCAAACAATTTCCGAAGCGCCTGACAAGGTACTCGCTTATAGCCCCCGTACAGCCCGTATTGATAAGCCAGCTACCAAAGTGTTGCAACCGCCGAAAGTGTCAGCTGAGAAGCGCGTGCCACCGCAGTGTAACATTAATGTTTGCCGTGTTTCAATGCAAGGTTCCAAAAAACCACCGGTCGAAAGCGTTCCTAAACCTCCAGCTCCAATGACTCCTCAGTTGGCCAATGACAGCCCACGATAACGCAATCGGTTGACAGTTTAATAGCCCTGATTAATGATAATCAACAGGTAAACTAGCTAAATTGAGCAGCGTAGTACGTTGAATCGATTTCCTCTGGCTTAATCCAGATCAATTGCACGAAATGTTTGTTCCGGAATCAGATGGATAAGAGGTCCGTTTGGCGGTTGCTGCTTAAAACTCGCTAGCACTCACACACAAGCTATCACCTTGTAGCAACAAAAATGCAGCTCCGAAGCATCTCAATTTGGCCCGCCACTATCAGAGATTACCGGACCTTGAACTTTGCTCCCGAGACTGCTGATCCGTGTGCGGAACATGGGGAAGAAATGTTACCAGTTTACGTAACAGTCGCGGCGATAGTACTTCATCTCCTTGCATCTGATCAATATACCGTCGGGCGCTATCGAAACCTGAAGCTGATAAGAGAGTATTTTCAACAGGAATACCTGCTGGTCGAACCAATGTAGCTCACACTCCAACAGGCACAACGGATGGGCAATAGCGGGTAACAAAGTCTCTACTAGTTCACATCGTAAAGTCTACTTCCATATGTTACAGATTTGTGGACCACAAAAGGTTAGAACTTTTGGATTTTATGAGAATTTCTAATATTTCTGATGAGATGGTCCCAAATTTGAAAACCCTGCTCAACATGTCGATCACAGTTCTTGAAGCATTACTGCTCCAATAAATCTTAGTCTCACTCACTCGTATCCTTGTCCAAACGCGTGCTCAGATGTCCTCCAATCACCAAACCCCTCTCCGTAGACCAATGAATGGTGCTCGCAAACTCACCACGGACAACACGTGTGCTTACAAGTGAGCCACAACGAAAAACTGAGCGTGTCACACCACTTTCACCGTCCACCTGCGATCTCGGAGCACGCCACGCAAGAACTGAGCGCCGGTCACGGTTCGATCTCGCCACGAAACCGCTCGGTGCCTCAGCCTCTGATCCCGATCCCGAAATGCCTGTCGAAACGGGTAATCTAATCATCAATTGCTGGTTCCGCGTCCTCCACGACCTTCTGGGGGCCCCTCGGGGGCACTGATACCGATTGGCACCCAGCACCTTACCACCTTGTTGCATCGTAGCTCATCGTAGCGTGGTCTAAAACACATTCCACCCGATGACGTTTCGTTTCTTCGTCGGATGGAGCCTCGTACACGTAGTACACGTAGCGGTGCGCTTTCTGGAACATCTTTGTATGCGTTTGTTTTGGTTCGTGTCCGCATCCAGTGAAATCCGTCCGTTAATTTAAGTTACACTCGTACACACTTGTAACCGCAACAAATGAAGCTTACATCCCAACCGGTAGCACAATCAACAACGCAAAATGTCTGTTCATCATCGGCTGACATTTTCCCTAAGCACACAATCAGTGTAGGCAGTGGTGGTTGTGCTGTACTGACTCGATGGCGCTTGCTGATAAAACGGCCCACGCCTTTCCGAGCCCACCGTCCGAATACCACCGTTCAACAACGTGCAACAACACCCATCACTGCACCGGTTCGCTGGCTGATAACGTTTTCCCCCGCCCTGCCGGAGTATGAGCGAATGAAAATAAAACTCCCTGTCCGCGTGCTCTAAAGCACCGTGTCGTGTAAATGGTTATTTTTACCCTCCACCCCAAAGGGTCAAACATGGACGCGTCCTGTGGATTCGGATCTTTTTTACTCTCCCCTTCCCGGATGCTTGTGCTGGATTGGAACACAGATTTGTTTACTGCTGGGACAGTCGTCGTTATTTTTTCTATGCATTATAAAAATACAACGAGATGAAAGTCTAGAATATTTTCATTTTCTAATCAACAAAATGCCCTTTGTACTGCTGCTGCAAGCATGCCTGTTTTGGGTTGAAATAATTGATTAGAGGGAAGAAAGAAAAAAAAACACCGTACGCGTAACTTTTTAACTGATTAGCTCTCACTTTAACAGAGGTCATTGGAATTGTAATGCATATATGAGTGAGTTGTAGAACGGCGAGTTAAAAGCTGCGTTTTAAATTTGTTTTTCTTAAATAAAAGCAGACAAGCCTATTGCAATTTGCATGTTTGCATGTTTGGTATTTTACTAATCTGCAAACTTTCTTACTAATTCTAAAAAGAAGGTACGAGCACGCTCAAAAGAATGGGCACAGTTTTACCAATTGTCTTACTTTATCTAGTTTATCCTCATTAGTAACGCAGTAAAAGCATGGTGGGGAAAAATAATCACTTTCATTCGTTCAAAAATAGTCTACAAGTCTTTTCTAGGACATCAAACAGAGAAAACCTCAACATATTCACCTTTCGTTAGTACTCATTTTTCAAAATCAAAGTTTTTTTTTGTTAACGGCCGTATTGCTCAAAGTTAACGTTGCCTCACCATGAAAAAAAAACTATTAAAAAAAACGTTACAATATTGATGGATTCATTTTTTCATACTCAAGACACAGTAATTTTTATTATTTTTATTCATTTTGCAATGGTTTTATATTCCGGCTTTAAATATGCTTAAAAAAATATTTTCAATAAACAACCCGTATTGAACTTTATGATCTACAAGTCTGCCATGTCTGCCGATAATTATGAAATGTTGACATCATAACTCATTAAGTAGTCATCTATATTGCTGAAGTATCAGTAGTTAAGTTAACGAAGTTTGAAAAAATTAGCCAAAAATTGGCTTTTACGAAGCACCATCACATACTAGGCGTCTCCGTCATAGAAGATCATCTAGCGTGATCATAATTTGTTGTGCAGAATTATCTAAATTTGTTTCATAATCCACATTAATTCATTGTACCTTGATTACATGTCAACTATTGAGTTGATGCATATTAGTTGGCTGACTTTTTGCTGAAAGGCGAGTAAGATAATTTACACGTCCAATGAATTTACAACTCTAGAAAAGGCTTTAATCCCTACCATTGCTCTTAACATGCCCAGTCATCGAACACTGGGTCCATAAAACGAGCGAAATACATTGCTTGATCGGTAACATCAACAATGAGATTACTTTCACAAGATAATGGTTGTTATCAATCTTTCATATAATATTGTCTGTTTTGCACCATTTAAATCACTATCATACGTTTATTCTCACGTGAAGATCATCACCACAACATAGCGGGGGAGAGAGAGATAGAGAGAGAGAGAGAGAGAAAGAAAGAGAGAGAGAACTCTTAGCAGCGTATTTGCTTTGATACCGATTGGCTATCTACGATCGTTCTTATCAACACCGTAATTACGTCACAGTGAAAAAAAAGCAACAACTCCAACCATCGATCGCCCATTGAACAAGCAATTTATCGGTTCGGTTTTGTTACTCGTTTCCTTTTTTTTTATTCCCTTAGCCCTAAATACCATGCCCCTTCCGTCCTGTCTGCTGTGCTCGGTGTTATGATAATAACCGTACCAGATAATAAATCATTACCACTACGCATGCACCACGCCCGGTCCTATCGCGAGGGTAAAGATAATTCTAATCATACCAACAGCCATTCCGCTGAGATGGGCTGCTATCTCTCCCCTCGCGCTGTTAATAAGCTACACCAAAGCGCAGGGAATTGAATTTATGGCGGTGTCTTTCAATAAAAAAACAGGGAAATCTCTCCGCCGGGCAAATGATACCAGTTCGATAATTAGGCATTTTCTCGAACAAACAGGGAAACCAAGTGTAAGAAGGGTAATATAATCTGAACATGGGACAGATCATAAAAAAGGATAGAACACTTCATGTAGACAGAGCGGGGAGTGAATGTAAGAGAGATTTTTTTCACATAGCCAGCAATCGAGCGATGGGATCATGTAACACAACTCTCCCTGCTGCTCCAGTTTGACGATGGGAAGGGTCCGCCGAAGGTTAGGAGAGATTAGAAAGTAATAACTTTTCAACCAACCGCTTATCTGCCAAACAGCAACACAATGCTTCCAGTGCGATCAGTTTGAACTTGACTAAAAACTAAAAGGCAGCCCGATTGCACCAGCCTATGGCTGACGAGTCCCAGGGCGTGATCTGGCAGCTGTTTTGCATCTCATTTATGGTGGGGGAGGCTGTGATTTCGTCACAACCATCACGAATATCAGCCGATGCAGCATTTGTGGTAGAGAAGCAAATCATCCGATGTTTGGAATGTCCCATTGGTCAGTGCTGCTATCTGCGCTAGAACAATGGATGACACTATCTAGGCAGCGGCGAGGGCACGTCCTTTTGTGAGAAATTGTTTGTTGCAGTAGAAGAACAGTTAAATCACTGTGGCACGTTCGAGGTTGCAGCTCTTGCATAGATGTTTGTATCACAACCGAAATTTTGAAATCGTCATTACTATTTTTGTGTAAGTGTAAGATTTATCAACAAACAAAATTTTGATGTGCTGTGTGTCCTGTACGAGGTACATTGTAATGGGTACGCATTAAATTATTTCCTCATTGATGCAATTAATTCGAAGCTAAATCGATTAGAAAACATTAAATTTTGATAATGAAAATTAATTTTTGTGCTGGAAAAATTGGGGAAAAAAACTCTAAACTCTTATATTTATTGTGAAATTTATGAAATTTATAAATTTAACCACTAAATTGATGATTCTTTTTCGAAAAAATCAAACCTTTACTAGGCATAACATTTTGCTGCTTCACATGCTGCGTGATAGAAAAAGGTAGCGATTTAATTCTTTTTTATCCTTCTTTAAAGTTTGCCCATTTTTTATAACACATTTTTCTGCCTACATTCCCTCTCTTTTTCTGACAGCTTATGAGCAATAACAAGTATGGCAAATGAGCTAATCGTTACAACCAGTATCAATTTCCAGAACGCAAATGCCCTTCTTCCCACCCCTTTAAAGCGATAAAAAAGTCCCTTAAAACGGGGGAATTCCTTTACGGATGCATATCGCTGGCCTAAGGGCGTTAGCAGAAATGAAATCTATTGATGATGAGTCATTCCTTATTGTTAAAATTTGCTTTCAGATTTTTTTTATTAAATGGAACAGATATTGAATATTGTAGATATTTCTCAACATAGTCAAAAATGTCATAAATGGAATTCGTATCGTATCAAGTGGTACGGGTTGAATGGTTAGTCAGTCCAAAAGGGATTCGAACAATGTGTTAGCCTATAGGAAAAGTCTCACTCACCAAACTCTTAAATAAGTAACTTAAATGTGCGCCATGCGGCGGTTGAGGCGTCTGCGGCGTCAGTCATCCCATCGACAGGAACCGGGGTTCAAATCCCCATCAACACCGGGGACCGGTTTTCCATCGTGGTGTCGCGAGGTCTTTGAGTTAGCCAAGCACATGATATGAAAAATATGTTTCGTAAGTCATATAATAAATGGTCGGGACCAAACGCGACACTTCGTTAGTTTTGCCGACCATTATGGGATAATCATTCTAAAGTAACAAAACACATCCATCCATCTCAAACTCGTTAGCAGCAACAGTGTTTTTATGATCCGATCGTACAGATTCGCAAAAATAAAGTTCCATTTTTTACCTCAAAATTTGCAATACATACACTGCAAACAACTGGTATGTTTAGTTAGCTGCAAAACAGGTTACAGCGGTGGAATATATTGCAAAAGAGGTCATTGTCGTGCAGAGCACAAAAAAGGCAATCTCGCTAAACTCTCGCACCCTCAGGTCTAATAACCCTACAAAAAGAAAGTGAAGCTAATCCACGCGACCAAACGTGGCCCAAAACGCGGAGCAAAAGAAACGAAACACACACATCCCGGAAGCAGAGACGATAAGAAAAACGTCCAGCAAATCGCTAATAAACGGCAACTGCTAGACATGTTTTGCCAAACGGCTCTGTTGATCGTCAAATTTGTTAAAACTTTAGACCTTTGGACGGTGCCCTCGTGAGTACGGCGTGGGTTTTTATCATATACCTGTATGAAACACAACGTGTTCATTACCATTTGCAAACATTTGAAAACACTTCATCTGCTGACCTGCCGGCGTGATTGGCAAACAGAAGCGGACAGTTCCCAAAAACAGACAGTTCTTCCTTGCTCAGTAGGCCTGATATTGACCTTCGCTCTCCTCAAACAACTCTCTTTCTCTACCTCTCTCTTTTAACAGAGGGATAAAACGGAGATGGAGATCGTCTCTCGTAGCAACCGGTGCGCAGTTGGAACGGATGCTGGTTGCCTAGACAATACAACAAACGAGGGCCTAAAACATGGTGCCCATTCCCTTCGCTCTATTCCCCCCGCCCGGACGGACGGCACGCGGTTTACCGAGTGCCGAAATCTTTTGCTCATTTGCTGTTCACGTGCCTAACAAGCAGCTCTTTTCACGAACAAGCCTTTTGCGAGCCAAACAACACACAAAACCCTTACCTGTTTCCCTATGGCGCGCGTTACGACCTCGTGGCCTTCGCTCGCGCGCCTGATGCTGCGAGCCACAACACACACGCACTCACCGTCTCTTCGGCAGGTGGAAGAGCTATTTTTGTCAAGAAATGAAGGAATTTGCGTAACTTTTTTTGTAGCAAATCATACGACTAGACGCAAACTAATTTAAGGTAGCACCGCAACCAAAACACACAAGCAGCCGATCGTTTTAAAACACTTTTTCATACAAAGCCCCGACGTACTTTTGGGCCACTGAAACATTCGATAACTTAACATAAAAACGTGCGTATATTATTCCTTTTTCCTACTTCCCCACAACCCTTACAAAAAAAAAGCTTCCGACCGAACGACAAAAACCCGCGAATGCCGGACGACGACAACGACGACGACGAACTGTGCGTGGCGGGATGCGCGAAACGACTAAGCGCGGGGCACAACACGACTGGGTCATTCCGCCTGTATAACGACGCCGCGAGCCTCTGGGGGGACCGGCTTCTCTTCCTTCGACTGGTTGCTACATGTTTTTCCCAATCGTAGGCGATTCTCCTTCTCACAGCCTGCTACATGTGGTGTTCCTGCCTGTATGCGTTTGCTAGTAGCTTCCAGTAGCCCTTCAGCCTACTGTTTTATTGGACAAGCACTGCGTATTGCATAGGTTTTAGAAAGAAAAAAATGACAACGTCACGACACGGTCCTACAGGGCTAATTGTTACACACAGAAACCGTAAAATGTATGTGTGCCGGCTTGTTCATGAACCTTGTTAATGTGCTGACTAACCCTCCACCCGGGCACGATCGTTCATTTTTTACCTCACATTGTACGATCCCGCCCCACCCCGTATACTAATGACATTCGATTATGGATTTTCGAGTTGTATTGGATGCAGTTTTTTTTTTTGCAGCAATAAAAACACACACACAAGAGCTCCCTCCGCCACCGGCTAGAACGGAAGGGAACACGTAAGCGATTTCTTCCGAAACGCGTTACCGCCGGTCTTCACCTTTTTAATCGCAACTTTTGGGTACAAACCGTCGGCTCCAAACCGTTATGCTGACCGTGCACCTTTGCGGTGACCTTTGTAACGCACGTGTAGCGGACAGGGGCCTATGCGTTCAGGGTGGAATGCATATGGTTTATGCACATTTTGATTATGTCTGTTTGTTTGGTGACTTTTAGACGATTTATCAACGTATGCAACGTGTTTAGGACGATTTCTTTACGAGCACAACAAACCATTAAACTGTGTAAAGTGTGTGTTAATTTGATACAACTCTGTTATGCTATTTTATCAGCCTTTTTTATCAAACTTACTAGTTATTATGCAATTATGAAAACATATCGAAAGCTTTATCACAAGCCATATTTTGATTGCGGTTGATGTCATTTGCAATAAAGTTGGACACCGTTGCATTTAATTTCAACACGCACCAATTGTTGGGA
Organism: Anopheles epiroticus; assembly: GCA_000349105.1. NCBI lineage: Eukaryota > Metazoa > Arthropoda > Insecta > Diptera > Culicidae > Anopheles > Anopheles epiroticus. The sequence continues at coordinate 196,038 of KB670114.1, read as the reverse complement.
CTTTGATCACGATTACAGATATAAATAAAACCACTTAGCTAACACTTTTTGCAAACTGATACGACATGGTTAGCAAAATAAGGCACTAAAAAGGCATTAAAACTGCATGCAAAATATCGTACCAAGGGGTGAAATGTTGATCGAGCTAGTTTGCAAAGGGAAAGCATTATTTTAAACTAATTTTTAGTAGCAAAACTTTAGAATCATAAACAGATAGTGGGGCGTCACAATTAAAATTCAACTTTTATGCATATGTATTAGAATATTAACTGACATTCGCGTTCGCGCGTGCAACGGCGAGGAGCATAGCATTAAATCCAACCTGTCCCGAAGGTCAACTTTAAAAACTAGTTTTCTGATACCAATTCATGCATTCCTAACACAAGTTCGAGCAGAAGATAGGACTCACCCCCCCGAAAAAGCCGGTTGCTCGCGAAAGAACTGTTTCTCTTCGTGATCCTTTTACCAAATCTTTCAATTACAATGACACTCGCTTGCTCGGTTCGCTTGTAACAATATCGGCATTCGTATTTGGGGTTTATTCCTTCAATTATTGTTCTTCCTGCAACACCACTTTCTCCCCGGGATCGTGGTCAGTTCGTGCACAGACCTGTAATGCACACACTTATATGCTTTACACTATCGAGGTGCTTTTGTTTTAAAAAAAGGAATATCAATAAAACAGTGTAAACTGTTCGGGAAAAGAAAGTCGGAAAGAAACATTGAGCGTGTGCGTAGAACGAAACTATTTCCATCCGTCTCTTTTCTACATCCTCCAGTGTCATTCTGTACTTGCTCGATCCGATCGGTCCGAGATTGCGTGGTTCTATTGCTACTGTGCTGCCCGCTCCTCAAGCCATCTTGTTGATGATCGCTGCCTGCACGGAGTTGATCTGCGTCGCTAGCTTTTCGATCGCAATGTCCCGTTCGCCGCAGCGCGCCTCTTTGTTCAATTCCAGCACTTGGTTTACCTGATCGATACGACCCTGAATCGTGCTGAAAGATGAACGAAAAGATTTTGTTAAGCAGAGGGCCAAACCAGAACCAGGACCAGCTTTCCTCCTCTTACTTGTCCAGTATGCAGGATACGAGCAAACTTTCCACCTCCGCCGGCTCTATGTTCAGCTCGCTTGAGATGAAAGGTATCGTTATCTTCGTGTACGGCCGGATCAGCTTGATCAGCACCTGCGTGCGTATATTGCGCAGCAAATCCTCTATGTGCTCCCGTATGAACTGATCCGCCATAATGTTGTTCCGGTTGTTGCGCAGGATCGCCTCAAACTCCATGATGTCATTGTTCTGGTACGCCATCACCAGATTCGTCATGGCCAGTATCTCCGGATCGTTCTTGTACGGTTTCGCTTCCTGCGAGTCGAACGGATTGATGCCGGACTTCATAAGCATGTTTGCCAGCACGAGATACTTCAGGCAGGTGGTACGTCTCGACGAGCCCGATTCGTCGTAGTTTTTAAACGCCTCGAAAAAGTCTGTGTGTGCCTTCTCGAACTCACCCTCGCGCAGATGCATCTTGCCACCGCACTCCCGTATCACGCCCATGATTAGCGGATGCGGGATGGCCGACTTAATGTGCAGGGATTGTTCGTACAGTGCCTTTAGCTTTTTGTTGTTCTTCTGTACGGTGTACATTTGGATTTCGAGGGCATAGATTTCGAGCAGCTGCGTGCCCTTCTTCAGATCGTCCTCACCGTCGTCGGTCTGGCAGGATTGGTGCAGCTGCTTAAGGATTTTCTGCAGCTTGCCGAAATCGTTCCGATCGAAGTAAAGCTTGCCCAGTTTGGTGTTCGTCTTGAACCAGAGCCGATCGTTCTTTGCATCCTTCAGTGCCTCCAGTGTGGTTTCGTAAAAGTTTTGCAGCAGCTCCATCTACAAAAAGAAGTTAAATGCCATACCTTACTGAGAATCTGTTCCTTTAAATCCACCCCCTGGCACTCTGTGCTTACATTCTTGGACGTCGAAATGTAGTCCAGAATGGAATTGATCGACTTCTCCGAATGGTTCCGCGTAACCGCACTCTTGATGTACGTAAGCAGCTGCTTATAACGTGCCATCATTTCCTGATAGTTTTGCAGCTTAAAGTTTAGCTTAATCATCTGTTTCAGTGCCTTAAAGCCCCATTCACCCTTGTCGCCATTCTCCAGGTCCAACACCTTCTGGAACGATTTCAACGCATCCTGTGGTGCTTCCTCCTTCAGCGCCTTGCTGTTGTAGTACTGATTCTCCAGATCCACATCCGGTTCCGAGTTGCTATCTTCGGAGTATTCCTGTAAAAAGCGATACAGATGCATCAGCTTGCCGGCCCGTCACATAATGCGCGTGTGCTTATTTTCTCAGCGCAGCAACACTAAAGATCTTGCAAGCGCACAGCACACCCGTTCTGAAAACAACTGCTGCTACGATCGATTTTCGGTCAGTGGTTGCTGCATGTGTATGCAACGGTGCAGCGGAGAAGAAAACGTGACCACCGGTCCGTCCCATAATAACACAGCGAATTTTCAGAGGCCTCTTACCAATCCATAATCATCATCATCATCGTCGCACATGAAATCGTCGTCAATATCCGACATGGCTGTAGTTTTCTAGCTATCCTTCGCGATTCCCTTCACCAGTAGCGGTGATTGCTTGGCTATTTTGGTATCCGCGCTATTCTACGCAAATGCACATAAATTAAACAATTATTCAACACAGAGCGCACAGGCTCGGAAAAGTCGCGTTTGTTCCTTTTTTTTTTGGTGGGTAAAGTGAAGTGGAAACTGCGGACAGGTGAGGTTGTTGTCACCGGTGACAGCGCGTGTTGTATTGACATTGAGGGGTAGGAATGTATCCATCAGGTTTGTGTATTTAGATGAAGCGTAAATGGTGGCGTAATCCTAATATATTTCACGCGAGAGTAATTGTTTGCTCGTATGCGTCGACTTACAAGATATTTTGTATAGGATTTGATGGATAAGATCATACAAGCAGAAAAGATGTCATATTCGTGAAAATTCATACAAAATAAAAAAGCTGCGGCGCGTCGGACAAGAACGCCAACTATGATTTTCTGGAAGGGTCGCAACCAGAAGGTTCGATAATCTACTAGAATTTAGAAACCACTACAAGTATGCGGGAAGAAAACAGTACAAGGTTCTGGATAAGGGCAGCAGAGTATTAAAACGGTGCCGTATCCGAACCAGAAGCAGAGTAGTCGAAGAGTTAGTAATCGATCGAATCTTGAAGAGTGTAGTGTCGTCCTATTCTCGAATAGAAGACCATCTCCCGAAGGAATAATCGAATCGGAATGAAGGAGAAATAAAAATTGGATTATATTCCTAAAAGCAAAACACATTAGTGCTCTGGTAGGCTGTGATTCTTCAAAAGTTGTTGAGTTATACACGAAGGATAAAGCTTAAATGGCAACAGTTACAAAATCGATTTAATATGACAATGACAAAACTCCCAATTAACCAGGATGTCGAAAAAACTATCAAGTTCTTAAAACAATTTCGATGATTGTTCGTAGAATGTTTCCATCCTTTTATTTGGCTTCTCACCTATACCACCGACAAACCGACGTGACACCTCGAACAAAATCTCCCTCGAAAGTTGTCCCAAACATTTCAAATAAAAATACGTTAAACGCTAGCGCCATCTCTATAATGAATCACCTACTACTTTACCATGGCAACGATGAAAACCTGCCAGACCTATAGACGTGCGAGTTTATCACATGTATGTGTCCGTGGACTGATTGAGGAACTCCGTAAAAGTATCTGTTTACAATGTAATGCCAAAAAAGGTTCATTTTCCTCCAAAAACATGCCACACACTTTTTTCCTATTTTGTATTTTGAAACGTAGCCTACTGCTAATCAGACGTCAACATTGCTCAGTTTGACAGAACCGATTACCTTCTTTGAAAATAACGGTTTTTACTGTGGGACACTTTTGTAACGCGAGTGTCACGTCGGTTTGTCGGTGCCTATACCTCACACACACGCTTCCCAAGAGAACTTTAAATTCTACAAGCTTGCCGAACGGGCAATTTGTTGGGTTTACGTTTTATCTAAAAGGTGCATAACATTTGACAGTTGCGGCACTAGTGAAGGAAATTAGCATTTTAATTTACTCTTTTGTAATTTTAAATACTTTCGCACCATTTTGTGCTTTTTCAGGGAAAGAAGTTTGTTTTTAAAAAATCTTTCTTATTAACAATTATAATTTATAAAGGATTTTTAAATATAATAATAATCATAAAAAACGCATGTGCTTGAAATATTTCACATCGTGAAAGAGCAATCCGTTCCATCAATTACGGATCGGAGCTGACCGTTCCCCTCACTACTGCCCATCGCTACACCGTGTTTTTCTGCCCATATTTTCGCGATTTGTGGTTTCACAGTGAGAAAAAAGGTTGCTGCTGTTGCACCGATTTCGCATCAATCAAAATTACTGCCCTGCAGTTCAGCAATGGAATTGTACCGATCAGTGAGCAGACAATTGGAATCACCGCAAACGAGTTAATGAAATAATCGCAAAGAAGTAAACAAAACTACTGGTAGAAAAAGTGATCGTAAGAAAGGTTTCGGTGCTCGGTCGTTCAGGTTCAGGTGATGGTAGTGCTGCTTCCCACAGTCTGACGTCGTAGATTTTCTACGCAGACAAACTGATCGCTGGCTGCAAAGGCAAGGCAAGGAGAAAGGTGTCTCTGTGAGTGAGGTGAAAACTGCTTTACAGCTAGTGCTACTAGCTCAGCATAAAAATCCACCCAGTCCGGCGTGTGGAAGGTACATTCCTTCGAGTCTTCTGTAAAGAGTAACAGTGCCAGACAAGTCGCGTGTATCCACCGTGTGAGTGTGTGTGTTTTGATACTGTGCGGGTAAAGGGAGTTGGTGTAAGGAGCAATTTATTTTGATTTCGATCACCAGCAAATCTGCGATACTGCAAATCCCGACAAACAGAGCAGCGGTCCGTCCTAAATCATTCCCTAAAGGGTATACGGCAGGGAAGAAAACACCCAGACACTGGGTAGGGGAAGTTCCGTTTCGCACTCCTTCCTAAAATGCTGGCTGTCAAATCCGTCTGAAGTTTGGCAGCGGACACACCAGAGCCTACTGCGTTCGGGGGGTTTTTCATTATATTTCACATCGTCATCGTTTTTCTTGTGTGTTTCTGATTTCATTCACGTAAAAGCCGTAAAAAGGCAACAGCGAACACAGTACAGTGAGACAATGTGTTGAAAAGTAAAAGAAAAGTTCCACCATAAAACGACCCGAGCGCTGACCGTTAGTTGTGCAGTGAGGTATTTGTGTTGGCATGTAATTAATCAGTAAAATTTGTCACCCATTGCGAATTCGAGTGGCCAAATAGTGAGCGAAAATTTTGATCAACCCATACGGCCGATCACCAAACGATTGGTACACGAGCTTGTCTTGTTCGTTTTTGTTAGTTTTGTGTTCCAAAGTACACGGCACAATCCGTGCGCAAGCGGGTGAAAACCATGTTGCCCTTCACACCGCCCATCGTGAAGCGGCTGCTCGGCTGGCGGAAGGTTGACGAGGCTACCGAGATAGAAAAAAAATGGAGCGAAAAGGCGGTCAAAAGTTTGGCGAAAAAGATGAAAAAATCAAGCGCCCTGGAGGAGCTGGAACGGGCCCTGACCGCCCAGAGCTGTCGCACGAAATGTATACCGATACCGAGGTAAGCAGGAACTTTCTTTCCTTTTTCGTCATACCCGTTTGAAGAAGGAAAAGGTTGTCTTAAAGAAAAGAGTTTGTACTGACGCGTCTAGTCAATAAAATTAATCAAATTCGTACTTGTTTTAGGTAGTATGGTTCCCGTAGCTCCCTCACAAGGGTCTACCGCCGAAGTTGATTAGCAACCGTGCTTGTATGCTCTTTTGTGAAGGGACCACCGACCTCACACACGAAACGAAACGTTACCCCCATATCTTAAGATCAAGGACACAAGTTAACGTCTACAGCGGGGACTCACTTGTTGGGAATAAGGGAAACGCGCAACAGCGGCATGGGCATGAGAAGCGCACGAAAATGAGGGGGTCCGGTTTTGTGACGCAGCTCGAACGTTGCCCGTAGGGGCGGGCCAGTTGATGGTTTTGACCATTTGATGGTTTTGATAGCTTTGGTGTCGAGGGAACAACGATGAAATTTGATTTCGTTCCGGCGAGCACGGCGCTGTTTGGTAACATGGTGCGGGAAAGGGGATACTTTAAAAACGGTTTTAACAACCCGTTTTAAAATATTTCGGCCACTTTCATCTTGTACGGGTGCATTTTTATGGGGCCGATTACCTCGTTTTCAAACAAGTTTAGTAAAGGTTTCGTTCCATGCCTACTATTTGCTAGGCTAATACTCTAGCTACTGCGATCCGCAGTGTATGCACATCCCGTCTTCTGACAGTTTCACGATGAAGTGACACATTTCAAAACGTGTGTGTAAACTGTGTTTATCATGGCGAAGGTTGTTAAACAGTGACGTCATATTAAGCTGAAGGTAAAACGTAGCGGAAGTAGGAAGAAACAGAGTACAAAAATAGCTAGCCAGTAGAATTGTGATGTACACGCGCCACCGCAAGTACTTACTTTATCATTCGATTTCACCCACCGTCCAGCGTGCAGCATGATAAGAAGTTATTCTTTTGCCTCTATTTGCTGTATGAGGTGATACTCCGTGGAATGTATGTTTGTGTGCGGTTTTTATCACAGCAAAACAGCAAACAGGTATATTTGTTTACGAATGTATCTGAAACTGTTGCACAATGAAAATTACGATAATGATGCGGATGATGCTGCTAAGGCGTGTTTTGAAATTTCAAATCAAAACCACTCGCTACACATCTTCTGTATGAACTTATATTTTCAAAATATCAAAAAATAACAATCTCTTCTCCCTTTGGGGTGGCCTAGGTGAAGCTTCCGTTGCATGTTGCATTGCGTCATCGAGAGATTTGAATCGATGCGGCTGCACTCCCTTTCTCTCCCTTCCACTTTCTCCCGATGCTGCGATAGTGGTGTGTGAACAGCTGTTGGTTGGAACTGTTGTGTGTTTAATCTGTTGAAGCTCGGATGGGTTTCCACTGATAACGCGTCTTTTGGTAGGGTAGTGTCTTTAAGTTGTTTTTTTTTTACTTTTTTCGAGCCTTCGAGTGTCCTAGAATAGAACTGCTAGTGATTAAGAAATATCGATTGAAGTTTGTACCATAATATATTTTGCAATTTAACAGACAAACTCATTTTTATCAAGAGTGGCGTAGTGTAGAGTTGCCATACTTGAATTATGTAAATTGATTGTTCGCTAAGGTTGATATTTTTTCACCCTCCTTATCCAGCCATAGTAAAGCATCATTGGTTTATACACAACGTAACAAACCACTGGAAACCAACTAGTCGAACGTGTGTTTCCTCATTTGTTGTAATCCTATTTCTTTTGGGCTACAAAATTTATTTGTTTCAGTATCTGTTATCCACCAAAACGGCCTGGCCGTTACTTCTTCTTCTTCGGTGGCACAACAACCAAGGAGGGTCAAGACCTAACCAGAGCACTAATGTGATTTGGCTCTTTCTGTGACATCAAGATTGTTAATCCTGCATATGGGAGGTTGTGATTAAGTGTAACCATAGCAGGATAGTCGATCCTGCGTATGGGGCCGTTACTACCGAATAAAACAATATCTATTATCCGTTCATAAAAGAAAATACCATTTTTGAAGCGGTTCCACTCTTACTTCGGCTCAGTAATGCAAAACAGTTATGCGAATCGAATAGTAAGGAGATAGTCTAGCAAAACATTTTAAATCAAACAAATTCTTGGTAATTTGTCCTATTTTCTAATGTTTCTAGTTCCTGGTAAGGGAAATATTCTCTCTCTCTTCTTGGCCCGCTCATTATCGAGCACGTCTGCAAGACATGGCCAGGTCGCCAATCCGTTTCCAGGAAACTCGGTCCAGGGCTGCAGTCCTCCAGCCACGGTTGCATCCGATCTCCGACAGGTTGAGCTCCACTTGATCCAGCCAACGAGCTCGCTGTGCTTAAGGGAAATATTATTGTGTGCGAATCGGTAGCACAGTGGAACCATTTCTCCAAGGTAAACGTCTATGAAGATGTTTTCTAACCACATTGTTCTCGCATTTATGAATAGTTGAACTATTATGAAATTAATGTCACAAAAGTCTATTTAGAACATTAAATTAGTAGGACGTACTTTGTCCTAAAAGAAACATCCTGATTACACAAAGACTGGGCGTCTCCATGTACAAAGCTGACATGTAGACAACAAGTGCACATTTGGTCAATTTATTATTCATAATATTCATAATATAAAAGTTTTGCTTTGTTTAGACGTGTTTGATTGCGGACTACCGTGGTACCTTTACCGATGACCGCGTTTTAAGGCATGAAAAAATCGATCAGCAACATCGTCCAACGTGAATCGTCCCTTTGCATTTGCGTATGATTACTTAGAAAATCCAATTTTTTTAATTTCACACCGTAAACCACGACGATCTTTTGCACCGGGTCGGTCCAGGGACAAGGTCAACAACACTGCCACTGCGAGTGTATGGGTAGCACAACAGCCCTGTGCGTGGTTCCGTCTATTCGTCCATCCGTCCGTCCGTCTGTCTGTCTGTTCGTCTGTCTGGCCGTCTCTTTGTGCGAATGAATGTTTCGGCTGTTGGTGGCAAATGGCAGAAGCAAGCACCGCGAGTCACAACGATCCAGGAACAACGGCGACTGTCGTGAGCGTGGTAAAGGATGGCGTGCGCGCGCATCATCCCATTCAATTCCCCTCCATGGCTGGATGAACCGTGCACCACGAAATGAACCCATTCTGGTTAGCCGGTTTTGACTGGTGGACCCTGTAGAAGAGAGAGAGAGCGAAAAATGAATTACATTTGTTAGAAAAATGGATTGCACAAAGGTAGAAAAAGGAACGGTGGATGTTTTGGGAGTTTCTTATGCTTAGCCTTTGTAGCCAGGCACAGTGCCATACCGCTGCTGCCACTCGGTCCAGACAGTGAAAGTTGTCACACGTACGCTAAGCACTCTCACTCGTTTGTAGTTGTACAAGTTCCGCTTTCTATTTCATTCTGACTTCTGACGTGTTTTTGTTTAACAATCGAATCGAGTGTTGGTTCCAGTAAAGTTTATAGAAAGTGTTTGACGAGTCTTAGAATAAGCATGGCAATAGTCGAATAGATGTCTCTGGTAAAAAAATACTCAAAATTCTATACTCTTGCTAAATATAATGGTCTTTCTGGACACAAAACCAGAAATTACTTTTTACTTTGTTGCAATTACTTTTTTGAGGTACCGTCAATTTTATTGTATTGGTCCTACTCCCCTCCGAATGGGGAATTAGGTTCAACTACCTCGTTATCATTACTCGACGCCATGACAAAACATCCTCTATGCCTGTGTGTGTGTGTGTGTGTACTACCAAGCTTTGTTCATGATTATGACCGTGTAAAGTACTAATGAGTTACGCGTGTCCCCAGAAGTGTCCACTGTGAAAAAGACGATACCGGAAGCGGTCATGTACATTCTGTCCCGAATGCTCGTCAGGTGCACCCGCCGTACCCTACCGCACTGTGCATGTGTATTGCATCGTCTTTACGCTCGTGTGTGGTTGTGTGTACGAGGAAAGCAAAAATACACACAACGTCCCCGTTTGCTCCAGACGATGACGATGATGGCGATGATGCCGGTGTCTCAAAATTAGCATAGAAATCGGTTTTCGAGTGCTGCCTGCTTATTTTTGTCGTTCTCTCGCATTGCTTTCTCCTTCCTTCGCCATCCCGTCACACTCATCATAATCGTGCCGTGTGTGTGGGCATCGTTATTTATCATCCTTTTTTTATTGTTTGCAGGAAATTTCATCTTGCTGCTGTACTTCTTCCTTTCCGATATTCGCTTTCACATTCTCTCTATCTCACACGACTTTTCAACATCTTGCATTCTCATTTTGTTTCACGTTGCACAGGGGAAGATTTTTTGCTTTTAGTGACAAATGCAACAGCAGCTCGCGCGTTGCAATTCGAGAAAACGGGCGTGATGCGCCTCCACCATCATTATCATCATCATGGTGTTAAGATAGATGTTTGTACAAGGGAGTGAGATAAAGATAAAGATAGAGAGAGAATCAAGGAAGGGTTATCCCTCGCTAATCATGCAGAACATTTATTTGTGAAAAGATTGTTTTTACAGTCGAGCATTTGTATAGTGTGTTGAGCCTACTGTTTACAGGGGTATTCGGATTATCTGACTAATCTTCTTGTCACGCCGTTTGGGGTTAACTTCCTGTGAAACTTATTTAACATGGTATATTTAACACTACAACTTTCAAGCATTTGAGCGTCTTTCTTAAAATGTCAAAATGTTGTATCAAAATATTACCATTTAAATGTGTTTTTTACTTTATTATGCAAAAAAAAATACACAATGAACATAAAATTAACTATTATCTTTCCCTCAGCTATTGTCATTGTTGAGTAAATCTTATTGAAAGTTAAGATGAAAGGACCATTACTGATAAATATTGCTAGTCCTCATGTTTCTAGTGTTGATGAATTTCAATTTGAACACATATTTCACACAATTTGAAGTGAAATTTAATTCTATAAAATGTAACATATAACCCTTGGGCTAGGTGCGCTTAACTTCCATTAAAGTGTATTTGATGATGGTGATGATATGTTAGCCTATCTTTACTTCGCATTTGTTTTTTTTTTAAGTAAATCAGCATTTTATGTGTTGTAAAATTAATACTATAAATTAGAACAAAAACGCTTAAAACGCTTAGCAGATCCCATTTTTCTATACAAGAATACTTTCCAGCAATGTGATAAAATACTTCAAATTATCGAAAGTATATCCTATCTGTTAGCATTTCTATTTTTGCAAACTTACTTCACAAATTTGCACACACATGTCTTCACAAACGAGCGATAATTGTTGGTTAGATCGTGTGTGCTAAACATACTAACCACACTGTAAAACGCTGCTAGAATCTATGTGCATATGTTAGTGTGTGTGTGTGTGTGTGTGTGCTACGGTACAGAAGAGGGAGACACAATTCGCAAATTTTGGCAAACGTGTGTTTTTGCCGATTTCAAGGTTTTCAAACTCGCTGGGATCATCGCGCTCACTCTCGCGAACGCGCTCATTCTTTATCCCCTATGGGTTTTTTGTTTATGTTTTATAGCAAAAGAAAACACACACACACACACTTACACATATTAGCACATTGGCTTAATTATTGGCCAGCGCTTTGCAACGTCATATGAATTTATTTTCATTCGCCTAATGTCTGCTGCGTGACTGTCGTGACGAAGAACAGCGACGACAGGCAAGCCCTGTTTTAGAGTTAATTTCCATTTGTTGGGTTTTCATGTTGGTTTTCATCTTCCGTGCTTTCAGTTGACTATTTAGTAGCGATATATTTATTATAAACTTTAGCTCGGCGTTTTATTTTATTTTGAAAGACAGGTGCTCTCTTCACCAACTTTTCCCATCTTAACGGCCTTCTGTTCCTGCCCATGTTACTTTTAAAATATTCATACAAATTTTTACCTTCAGCTGGCTCCATTTCGTTCGCTGGTAATTTGTGTTTTTGCATGTCATTAATTCGACAGTGCAATACATTATATTCTCCATGCTGAATTCGAACTCCTCGGGCTGTTTCTTTTACTCTTGTTTATGAATTTAAACGTGTTCGTTTGATGTAGTACTTGTAATTCATAATATGTTTTAAATTTAAAACATATTTCTCAATGTCTGATGCCCGTTTCATCGCCCTTGTAATTTACATTGGTCGTTAATGGTGCCATTAATGTAAATAATAGATCGTTAACCTTCGTTTGATTAAGTAAGGGTTTTGTTTTTTTTTTTTGTAAGATGTTTTACAAATACTTTATATATCGATGCTTTGAATTTATGTGTGCTGTGAAGCCTGTACGTGTCAATATTTGCTTAACGCTTCACGGATGTTAAAGTTCAATTACTGCCAGATGAAAATTTCCCTTCTGTTTGAATGCCTTAGCATGAATTACTACGTGTTTAGGTAGTAACTATAACCTCATAATTTGGAGTTCATTTTAGATTACATATTACAGGAATTTTCATCTATAGATCAACACTTTGGGAACTCTCATGACAAACGCAGCAGATGACAGTATAATCCTTTCTTTTTTATGACAACAGGATGAGATTTAAGACAACTGTAGCAGTAAATAAGACAACTGAAGTACATAACAGTATTAAACCGGTACAACCAAAGTAACGAATCGTGCATAAAAACGAGTTTGTCCAACACTATACTTAAGCTACAACAGATTAATGCTAGAAATAATGTATAAATTAACCGTTGTAAAATATAATTAAACGTAAATTATATTCATTTATAAAACTTTGTGAAAAGAAAAATGAACTGACTGTAGAAAACGCATTGCAGGATGCGTTTAAACATGCCTTTTTTTATTCCACCAATATCGGTTTGCCCGGTTCGGTACTATTATCTGCTTCAATTGTGCTGTTAACTGCCACAGTTGTCTTATACCTGCAGATGTTGTCGTATCATACGGAACAATAGAACCATTACATTCTGCGTTTGTCTTGAGAATCATTGGTGTTGTTTTATCAAATTAAAATTTCTGAATTATAACTTATTGCAATATCAGGCGAATTATAATAGGTAAAATTTTTATCATAAGCTGTATACTGACTTTTTTTTTATTTTTTCAGGCAATGCTAATAATTGTTGCAAAGAGGAATTAGGAAACTGGTTTTATCTAAATATTTGTATGTTTCGCTTAACTTGAATCTTAAAACTAATAGTAAATATTACAAAAGGCAGGAAAGTCGTAACTTTGTTGTAATACAAATTTGTAATATCTTGTGCCAAAATTGTGCTATTATTTGATAGGCCCATGGAGTTTTTCTAATTGGTATTGGATTTAATTAGGATAGTTCGTCTAATTTCTCACTCTGGTTGTACATTTACGTGAAAGTTCTTTCATCGTTTTCGGTCACGGATCATCACGGTACAATTGCCATTTACGCAAAAGCAAGCGAGAGCGAAAGAGGAAACAAATGTCTTTTACATACGCCTTTTCACATGTGCTTTCCACACTAGCCGACGAAGAACAACAACAACCACAAAAAATGGGAGCACCATTTAAAGTGCAAAAGAAAAAATATCGGGTGTTGCCATGCTTTATGTGTGTATTTATGCATTCACAGTTTTTAGGGGATGAAATGCAGGTGATGAGTTCAAGAGCGAGGAAGCAGAATTTATACGTTTTTGTTTTATCTGTGTATGTGTGTGCTCCATTTGAGTTTTGTCTACTTTGGTAGTTTCCTCGTTTGGTGTGCTGTGTGCTGTGTACACTCCGTTTCTTCTCTCTCTCTCTCCCCTTCTCTCTTTCGCTTTATAATTCACTCTTTTTCTTGAGCCAACCATCAACGTTGCATCAGGAATAGATTGTGATGCCAAAAAGGGAAAATAAAACAAATTCTGCCCCACCGTGTGGCGGTGTAGTGGGGAGGCCTTTAAAAAGTATGTTTAACATTGCGCATGCATTAAAAAATGTGAAGCGCCAAGAGCGAGCCGCCCTCAACGAAAAGAATGCAAGAGCTCCAAACATGGAAGATATGTTGCGAGAACATTTTGCAAGTTGTAATAACAAAAAAAAAGGTTTCCGCTTTATCAGTTGTTAATTTTGGGTACATAAACATTATATTGTTTTGTAAAAGTGGTGTTGCAAAGAAGAAAATGTTTTCCCGCTTACACAACTCGTCCCTGTTTATGCTAACACCTTCTGCAAAACAAAAAAAGAAAACATCATCACACTCAACATGGAAATTGCTGCTGCTCGCTGTTGCTGTGTGTGTCTTGCTCTTGCCATCGGGTTTGCCTTCCCACTCGCACAATTTTTGACGCCGCGGTGTTTCAACCCCCGTACCCCTAAAAATCATTATCCACTGCACGTCTAGACACCCCATCTCTCCCCATCCCCTCCCGGGGAAAAGGTCCACAGCTGCCGCCCGTCGGAGCATACCGCGCGCGCGGTGTTGCCCGACGCCGGGGGTATGTTTGCACTCTCCCGTCTGGAGTGTTCTCGCGCTAACCCTCTCCCTCTCTCTCTCTGTGGCCCTTCTCTCTCTCTTTGCAAGCGCGATTTTTGGAACATTCTCTCTGTTCTTGTTCGCTTTTTATCTCTATTTTTGCGGGATTTCTGCACGGTTCGTGTGTGCGTGTCTGTGGGAGCATATTTACTCTCTCGTGAACAACCCCCCCCCCCCCGTTTTGCCATCATCACCCCGCAAAACGCCTTTGTGCCGGCAAGCGGAAGCAGACGGCGGCGAATAGTGTAGATTGGCCACGGCGCAGCCCCCTTCCGGTCCATAGAGTGTGGCTGTCTCTCGGTGTATATGTTTAGGCGGAGAATGACGGTTGATGATGATGATGGGGTCGGTCCTCTGCTTTGCTGTGGCCAGCAGCAGCACGGCGCGTGCAGTTTCGCTTCGGATGTTCGCGAGTGTAGAGGGTCGTGTACTCCGCAATCTTCCCTCCGGTCCGGTTCGCCTTTGTAGTCGTGTGTGTGTGTGTGTGTGGTTCTGGGTGCATAAGCCTTTTTGTCAAATAAATTTACAATACCTCAAAGAAAGGAAACTATTATCACTCGCAAGCCGTTGGCAGTGACGTTAAACCCGCTCGCACTCAGCTGTAGTTTGAGTTGTGCACGTTCAGGTTAGTACTGCTCCCGTTGCGTCGGAATGGGTTGCTATGCTCATCTTTTTTTTTTTGTGTGGTGCAAATTCTATTCTGCCTGTTGTCGTAGCAATGGAGTGGGCAATCTGCAGCCTGCCTGCTCATCCGTCCAGACATAGCGCCGGTTCGGTTGTGCGAGCGAGACGAAACGAAGGCGCTTTTAAAGAGTGTGTATTGGTGTGTCCCTTATTGGTTACATGTTTAGGATGACGAATCCGTCCCAAAGGTGTGTGCGAAAGATTTTTGTGTGCGTGTGTGCGTGTTTCGTCTGCGAAATTGTGTAATATTATGTGGTGTCGTCGGCGTCACGTCGTCCTCGTCGTCATCGTGGGAGAAAGAAGGAAGCCAAAAAAGCCACAGAAAAAGGCAACATAGAAAGCATAGCATTGCGAAGTGGAGCAAAAGCGTGCAGACAGCTTTGTAAAGGTCACCAAAGGGAGGGTGTTCGCGGTGCATTTGTTTTCGAATTTGTGTCGTACTTTGTGACTAGAAAAAAAAGCATCCCATGATAAAAAAGCAACATGATAAGATAACGCTGCAAGCGATTGATGGAACCAGCAATAATCGATCTCTTTCACCCCCAGTGCAAGTGAAAGGGCGGTAGTACTTTGTGGAAAGCCTCTCTATCGGTGCATTTTTGTTTGCTGGTGTGTGTTTTTTTTTCTTTTCAAATTGCACTTGCACTGACAGGGTTGTGTGTTTATTTTGCTAATTGGCTGCAAGTCGGGTAGCACAAGCGCGTGCCCGTGTCACTGTGGCCGACGAAACACGTTCCCTTCATTACACGCACCACTGCGGGGTGGGAAGGAGGTGCTCCGAAGGGGTGTGTAGTAGGTAAGGGACGCACTTATTAGACGGCACTTGTTTCGTTTCGTATCTAAAGGAATCTTACAATCCGTACAAGGGTGGACCAGACGTTACACAGCCGCAGAGAACGGAGAAAATGGTGCGTGTTGTGTTTTCGATTTCATTTCACGTGTTTCTGTGTGTGCGTGTGTTGGAATTCATTGAAAGAAGGGGTGGATGCATTCGTCACCCCCTTCTTTGGGTGGGGCGGTGGTGGAAGGCGTCTGCGATGTACGCCCGGAAGCGCAAACATGTGTGTGTTGATGTGTGATGTGTATGGAATGACAGGAAACGCGCTGTTCAATTGGGGAGGATTCGATTCGATCTTCCAACCCCCCTGTACGCTTCTTCTCACCTCGTTTTAGTGGATAAGACAGGCAAGCAAAGTTACACTGGTATTTGCGGACAACTTGTACTCTTCTCGGTGTGGTCCTAAGCGGTGCCGCCAGAAGGGAACGGTCATGCGATGATGCGATCTTTGCAATGATCTTGAGGCGCCTCTCAAGCAGCAATGGCAAATACACGCGTTTCCGAACGGTTTTTTGAATTGAAAATATGGTAATGAAGTTGGTGAGCCGTGTTCGTGTGTGAGTGTCTGTTTTCGAGAATCTTTCCCGTGTGTGCCGTCTTTTTCGTTGTGGCGCTTCGAACCGTTCCGCGCCGGGCGTGATAGGAATTGAATGATAATGAAGATAAAACTTTTGGTTGGATTGCTTTTGACGAAGCCATTTTAAAACGAGCTCTTTGTGGTGTAGAATCGGTTTTTCACAACGATATTAGATCATTGTTTTATCGTGGCAAACAATACTCTTTTTGTAAATATTATTTGAATTTCACACATACATGATATGACGTTCATGCTTCGAAAAGAATGTTGCAGAAACATGTTCAAATAGTATGAAAGTATATGTTTTTAATGTGATTTTTGACAAAATATACTTTACAACATAAATTTAGCACTCTTAAGCGTCAAAATAATCGCGTAAATGATTCATATTTGCAAATTTATACTGTCAATAAAAGCTATGGTTTTTTTTTATAATAATTTTATTTAAATTTTTATTCATAATCGTAATACCAACAAAAGCATTCTAATTTTTAAGTTAGATATTTAAAAATTAACTCAACCATTTTGAGAATGACTTTTGAACTGACAAGCACTTCAAATTTTAAAACTTGTTTTATTCTTTCTTGGACATGGCAACTTCGTAACAAGTATCATTTCATTATCCCCCCCCCCCTCCCCACTTGCTTCCCATATTGCTGTTATTTTACATTGGTTAAATAATCTAAAGCTGAATAAACTCACATATGTGTTCGCTAGTTAGTGTTTGTGTTGACACCGATGGATTATTTTTTTAAAAAATGCTTTGCCTCGACGAAACGAGTATGGGTTTTTTAAGTTAACTATTATTAGCTTTTAAAATTACTGTTTTGTTTGAAGTTATTCCCTATGGTTCGAATTTCAAATACTTCCAACGTGAATCAAATAAAATAAATGTTTATATAAAATATGAGAGAAAAAACTAGTTTCCTAAACAAGGAAAACTTGTACTCTATGTGTAGCTTTCACTTTTTTCTCTCATTGCTACGCACGCACTACGGATGTTATCCGCTTGTAAGATACATTGCCGCAATTGTACAGTGTAGCGGCTCTCGAGCAACTCATCCGTGATTAATTAAATAACTATGCAAACATTAACCAAACTCGCCATTGTACAATTCCACAGTTCCATATTCGATAATTGAATGTGTAGCGATCGTTATTTAAAAAAAGCCAATTGCTTTGTATTTCTGGTCCCAGTCCTTCGCACACACTCGACTCGGAGATCCGTTTGCCAATGCCATAAATCGATGAAGCGCGACACCTTCGTCAATATCTATATATACGGCCCCTGGGGAGGTGCGTAGGTTTGTTTTTGTTGCGTTTTCCTCGTACGAACGGTTCCACCGGGGACGGTGTGGTCGTCTGCACAACAGCGCACACGCACCGGCTGTGGGGCGAGATCACTCACTCCCCAGCCTTCGTCTGTGTCTGGTGCAAGGTAGGCTTCATGGGACTAGATTGGCATAATTCATTAACCGGAGAACCGGTGGGCCCCAATGCGCTTGGATGTGGTGTGGGTTGGGAGTATCAAGAGAAAGATAAATGAAACCCCCGTCCCTGTGTGTATGGTGCTCCCGACCGGTCACACAGTCAGCTTCTACTTCTCGCAGGCAATTACATCAGCGACGAGTTGACTGGGTCGAGATGCACTGCGTCTGGAGGTGCATGTGTAGTTACGACGCTGGTAAATGAGTCATTTTTGCAAACCGTGTGGGCGCCAGGTGGTGTAGAAAGTGGTAATATTTAGGGTAGAGAGATTCGACGTGATTCTCAAAGGGGTTTTGGGATTGGACAATTGCTTGATGCATCTTTTATGGATCCTCAAAGCGGTTTTCTCATGTTCTCACTCATTTGGGCTCATTGTAACCACGTTAATCAGTTACTTAGTTACGAATGAAATTGAACCTGTCCTGTACGAGTTAAAAAAGAATCATTAATGATGATAATAACACGGCGAATAAATTCATACCCTCGTCCATTGCATGTCTGAGACACTAATTGCTTCCAAAAGCTGAGATAAGAGAATCTTAAAAATCGTTCAAAATATTAATTTCCCTTGTTTGCAAAATATGTTTTAAAATTTGTCAAACTAATCTACTCACTAAGTGATCTATAGGTCTATAAAATGTCATTCCGTTCAAACCCTCGTCATACAGATAACATCCAATGTACTAAGCAAAACCGTGCTTCCTGTTCTTTTTGGCAATGCTTGAAGACAGAAAAATAGTATCGATAAAAAAAAACAAACATGACCGTGCATCATACGCAGCAGCACCATTTATGTATCTTGTTTTGTCTGCTTTTGGTCCTTCCTTTCCGCTGGTGGTCAGCCAGAGGAGTCGCACCCGGCTATGAAAACGATCCACATCTCCCTGTAGCATCGGATTGGGTGTGTGTTGCGTTGTGATTGATGACTTAATCGTACCCGTTCCTGGTACGGTCAGCTTTTACGACCTTCAATTAGCTTATCTGCTGTTCACCTGTTGTACCGGTCGATCCGTAAGCAAGTGGCTGGCGTTTAAACAGAACGTTTCACCACTCAAAATATTAAGGTTTCACACCAATTACTTAATGGGCTGCGGTGTTAAAATGGTATAAAAAATGTCACACAAATCATGTCTGTACGGAATGAAGATATCAACGGACTTTTTATAAATCTCTTTTGTTTTAGTGTGTGAAATTTAATCATCTCTAGAGACAGAGTTTCAATAATTCAATTTTTAACGATGTGTTCCTTTTTTGTGTCTTTCTGCAGAAATGGTTCAGCGAACGGAGAAAATGGAGTTGCGTTAAAGAAAGGTCTTCCTCACGTCATATACTGTCGATTGTGGCGCTGGCCTGATCTAAAGGTAATCTATACAACCGTAAAAGTAAAGGGAAGTTTAATATGTTATTAATTTTAATTTTATCTATCTATTTTTTCCCTCAGAGCCAAACAGAGTTGAAAGCACTCGACGTATGCGAGTACGCATATCATCTGAAAAAGGACGAGGTGTGCATTAATCCATATCACTACGCGCGCATCGAATCGCATGCGCAACACCCGTATCATCAGCAACAGCAACAGCAGCAACAGCAGCAACAGCAGCAGCAGCAGCAACAACAACAGTCGTCACAGCAGCAACAGTCACCGCAGCAGCAGCTGCAACCGCTGACAATTCTGGTTCCGAAGAACCTGTCCAACTCTCAGGGAGAAAACTCCGTTACCTACACTTTGGACGATCTTAGTAATACCGTACCAGTCAACATACAGTACAATGCATTAAAGTACGTATCTAAAGTGCACTCCGGAGCTGTATGCAGCCAACATTCATTGCACCGTTGTTCGATCTCTCCTTTCAGTGATAACTATGTAACTAGCCCACAACCATCGCAAGTATCGTCGCGGCAGCTTAACCAGCAGCTACAGCAGCACCAGCTGCATCAGCAACTACAGCAACAGCAGCAACAGCAACTTTCTTCCCCGTGCTACATGGAGGCAACACTGGGCCAGCAGATACCGACCAACACGACGATTATGGACTCGGTTAGCGTCGGTGTGCCGAACATACCGAACACCGAGACGCCACCGCCGGGATACATGTCGGAGGATGGTGACCCGCTCGATCAGAATGACAATATGAGTGAGTCATTGTTGGTATCCGCGTTCTTTATTAGACCCATTTCCCTTCCACCGTGCGGTTATCGTACTCGCTTGACTGAAAAATACGCTACTTTACGCTACATTGCAACCCGTCCTAGGAGAGGTGGATGAGGCGTATGAGATCATCAGATAAAAACATTCACAGCATTTTCCGATCGTTTAGTATTGTGTTCAAATTTCCATCTAAAAGATGCTAACTTTTGTTTTCTCTTTGCTTCAACCTAGCCGATTTGTCGCGCATGTCACCGTCGGAGATGGACACACAGCCAGTGATGTACCACGAGCCGGCATTCTGGTGCTCGATCAGCTACTACGAACTGAACCTGCGCGTCGGCGAAACGTTTCACGCCTCCCAACCCTCCATCACGGTCGACGGATTTACGGACCCTTCCAACTCGGAAAGGTAAGAAACAGCAAGTGAGAGAAAATGTAAAAGCCAGGGTACATACGGCGCAATTCGCTAGTGTAAACGTAATTATGAACAAGACCGTTAAGCGGTTGTAGCGCCCTATAAGTAAGCGTAATTGTACGTGAGATCTACACTGTCGCCACTTAGTAGCGGATTGCGGAACTACAATCCTTGAAAAAATTGATTTTTTTCTTTTTTCGTTGCATCGTTCAGAAAAGCATCAACAAATAGATAAATTAGTTATAGCCGTGTTTGTTTCACAGGACAAGGAAAAAGGTATTCACTTAAAAATCACACAAAAGCAAATATATCCAAAAGCGTAAAAGTAAGATAAATTTTACGATTACTGGGTAGGCAAAAATCATAATAGTTTCCGCTAGGTGAAAACAGATGGCGCCAGTGTAGAACACGTTTACACTAGCGCATTACGTACCATTTCTCCTTAACTTTAATCGATGGATTTACTGCATCTACTTATCGATGGATTTATTGCGACTGCCCTTTTTTGCGCCTCGCAGATTCTGCCTTGGTCTGCTGTCGAACGTGAACCGGAATGAGGTGGTCGAACAGACGCGACGCCACATCGGCAAGGGTGTCCGGCTGTACTACATTGGCGGTGAGGTGTTTGCCGAGTGTTTGAGCGATTCCAGCATCTTTGTGCAGAGCCCCAACTGCAATCAGCGATACGGTTGGCATCCGGCGACGGTGTGCAAGATACCACCGGGTATGCAGTGTTGTAAAGGGTTTATTATATTGACCTTTAGTAATATTGACCTTTTTATTCTTCAGGATGCAATTTGAAAATCTTTAACAATCAGGAATTTGCCACCCTACTGTCCCAGTCCGTATCGGCGGGTTTCGAGGCCGTCTATCAACTGACCCGAATGTGCACCATCCGGATGTCGTTTGTGAAGGGCTGGGGAGCAGAATATCGGTAAGTGGGAACAGGCAGGTTGATGTTTGATGCGCAGCAACACAAAACTAATTACATTTCCTTTTTCCAGCCGACAAACCGTTACCTCTACGCCCTGCTGGATAGAGCTGCATTTAAACGGTCCCCTGCAGTGGCTCGACCGTGTGCTCACCCAGATGGGCTCACCACGTTTGCCATGTAGTTCTATGTCCTAAGCACTAGCCTGGTATGCGGCGGATCTCGATCTAGCATGCTCGAGTTCAGGCAGAAGTGTGCACACAGAGTGTATGGACTACTACTACCCCTTCGTTTACCTACCTCTGCCTGGTGATGTTATGCTCCTGCTCCTTCTCCTCCAGTACCTTCACACACAAACACACGCGTGGATAATTTACACCCAGGGGGTTGTAGCATGTTTGCACCATTATTTTCCTTTTCCTTCACCAACCGATCGGTTTCTGTGACATGCATCGTGTACATATTGCCCTTTAGCTGCATTAAGTGCTATGCCGAGGTAGGACGATTTTTGTTTTTGTTTTTTTTTAAATTGTGTGTTGCTTCAAACTGATTAACCCAATTTCGAACGTCATATTTGTATGGGTTTTCCACTCTCTTTATTGAGTGCTTTCTCTTAATTGACATTAATATTGATGATCAAAAAGGTGTGTGTACAGCAAGAGCTCTCCAGCAGCACAGAAACAGTTAATTGTTTTAAGCCTTCAATTTGTTCCTTATTTTGTGCGAAGCATCATCTTGTACGTAATGATTGTCTGTCGCACTGGCGCAACCAAAAGTGTTGTTCCGTGTGCAGGGATGTTCAAGATTAGAAAGTTAAGTTTGTGCTTAGTTTGTGGGTTTCTTTTCATTACCAACATTATATTTTATCCCTTCGTACCAGCTACTAGCTCTGCATGTGGGGCGATTTTAGTGAGAAGTTCGGGATGAGAAGTGTAGAGAAATAAAAGTGTATATGATCAGCTGGGATAGGACCGCATATGCAGCATGCATTGTGCAAAAGGGATGCAAATGATACTGTTATAAGTGTGCGTGCGATAGCGTGGTGTCATAGACGAAAGAGGATGTGCGCTGTGCGACGAGAAAGATCGGTAAAATCTTTGTATACGTGTGAGTGTGTATTTGTTTTTTGTATGTATTTTGTGTGTATGGAAGAGGAAAAAGGAACCGGAAGTGGAGTTTGTTTGTCAGGGCAAACACAATGTCCACTTGCCCTTTAACTTGTGCAGATTATTGGACGTGAAAATGGGATGAAGAGAGTTTAGTAAAAAGGCAATGTACAACAGAAGACAGAACAGATTTATTTTTGACACTGGTAATGCACAAAGGAAGAACATTACAATTTTGGAAGATGAAAAAAACAAAGTTTCAACAAAACTCAAAAAAGTAATATCTATAGTAAGGATCTCTGGAAGAGAAGAACGGAAGAAAGACTACAGCTGTGTTTGACGCAAGAAGGGAATGCGCGAATTATTCGTTGCACATATACATTGACTGTACAGAACCGTTGCGTGTCGGTTGTTGGTTGAGAAGAGGAGAAACATGATAGATGTGAGAGGGTTTTGTGAAAAGGGATAACATTGAAATGATTTCTTTGCTTAGTGTCGTTTTAGCCTTTAGTTCAACACATTGATCAGAACCAAGATTTAGTTGCTGACTTATGATTTATGCGTTGAAGGGACAGGTATGAGCTGCTCAGAGAGAAGAATCATAGATAAAGGAGTGAGGATGCCACTACATCTATGCAAATAGAACATTAGAAGGATGCAACTGCAGCGAGTGATAATTCTGATGATGGCAAACAAGTGGTTTACTAGATGGTAGAACTACGCGATGAGTAAATAATTTTAAACATCGATATTCTGAAAATATCTTGCTGAGTGCGCAACGACGATGAGTGGGTACGCGTACACAATTGATCTAAAAACCACGTTCAGTCCGAAGATCGGTTTCAGTTTGTTTTTGCTTTTGTTTCTTTTGTTTACTTTTTCTCTGGTTTCGTCCGTAGATACACTTTGAATGTGAAGCTACACATTGTCAGAATGTCAGAGAGGATTAGCGGAAGCGGGAAACCCGCAAACAGGAACGCTAACATTAGCAGGATTATGAAACCAACCAAACTATTATTAGTAGCGATTTGTTAGGTTGCGCTTGTGGAAAACAATAAAATTTGAACAAACATGTAAAACAAGAACAAGTTGTGCAGTACAAATGGCATAGTGGCTCGGCTGGCAGAGCGGAACGGGTGCATCCGAAACAGACGGAGATGTTACGACCATGGGTAAGTAATACTATCTTCAATTTAAAAAGATTATTTTTATGTTACTTTATGTTTCTACTTTAAATTGGTTTGAACAAGTATAACATAAAAAAAACTATAAACAGTGCCAATTAATTCATACCATATTCATGATGATACGAGTTAATTCGTTCCATTACAATCGAGTCTTATCATCATAAATCAATCCAGGGACTGGTCCTAGAGTTATTAAAATTCTATAGAATTCTGGTATTTGAGTAACAAAAAATTAAAAAATCTTGTTATACATCAAATTGAATCTAATGCTTTAAGTATTCATATTTTTGAATAAACCTTACGTAAAGTTAAAAGTTATTTATAAAAATAACTGGTTCGTTAATTCTAGCGTTAAAAAAACCCGTAACAACTGGCAAAACGGAAAGATCAGGCATGGAAAAAAGATCGATTTTATATTATTTCTTAAATTTTTACTTAATAACTACGTTATTTTCCATTTAATGATGGATAGTAGAAAGAGTACAATGGAATGCAAAGGAAATCGTCAAATTTCAAGTCCACGTATGCAGCAAGTAGCGCGTTACTCGGGAACATACTGTACCTCTCACTGCGTCTCACTATAGTGAGCGTCTGTGTGAGCGATATGCGTGAGATGTCGATTGCCCGCGTTTCTTCAAACTAGGTTCGTCGACTTTTTTTTCGATATTACCATGTTTCGCACGAAGCTGCTTGAACTTACAAATCATATATAATCATTTTCTTTCAAGCACTAAATTAGTTATTAATTCAAGAAAGTTAAAACTACTTCCGCTGAAATACATTTCCAGTTTGGTTTTGTCTCTTTATTTCCATGCTCTTTCTGTTTCATACACCGCGAAACCCGGATGTGCACAGCAGGCAGCAAACACTTATTACTTAAACTGTTGTTACTACATTTCCGTGATAGTGTCTGATACCACCAAATCCACCCCGCTTCCCTCCCTTGTGTTTCTGCGACAAAACTTTACTTTTATATGGGTTATATTTTGATTTGAGTAAACGATTGTAAAAACTATGTACATCTCTATGAAGGTTAGCAGGCCACATCTTGTTTCTAGAAATAGTGCCACCTGTTTTGCTTCACCAGTAGTGTTGATGGATGATGATACACACTTTGCTCTATGTCACAGCTACAACAGATTACAGCTACAAATGATAACGTCCAGGTTGATGGGGCTCGCACGTGGCAGCAACGGTGCAGGGACGTTTCGATAGGCAGCTACTTTATGTACAATTGTATTATCAACAGTAATGATAACTTTTCGAACTACACGCCTATCCTTATAGGGACCGTTTTGCTGCTGATGATGATAATGATGATGATGATATCGCTGTCCCTACAACCCCTTCGTTTAACATAACTTTACGTTCTATCTAATATGTCATGACTCTCTTCCATTCTGTCATGTCTTACATCGCTCTCTTGTACAATTACTACGCCATTCCTTTGTTTTCAATAATAATTTTACATACTTTCACATAGATAACTGTGTTCGAGAGAGATAGAAAAGGAGAAGAGAAGTAAATAATAAAACAGATTAAACAAACAAAGGTGTATTTGCACTGGGACGTTGAAGGGTTCTCGATAGAGTTCGTGAGCCTTCTATATTGTTTAGAGTTAATATTATATGAGTTTGCTAATCCGTTTATACGCTTTGCTTCATTTACACTTTATTACACGTTTTATTTTGTGTAAGTTTCTGCTGTACGTACTTTTCCTCTCTTTGCATCTTCTTCTATTTAAAGAAGTTTAGTTTGCTTTTCTCTACACTCTTGCTTGTAGTTTCATATTTTTACTCGCTCTGTACAACTTTGTTCTCTTTCTTTTTTCATTATCTTTGAGCATATTTTATTTTCATATTTTTTCCCCCATTTGTTTCTTTTTGTTCTCTTTTTTCTGTCAATGTGTTATATGTTGTTTCTTGTTTATTTCTCCCTTTTCTTTAACTGTTCATCTGCTTTTGTTCATTCGTACCACATAATTTACATCTAACAAGTTGCACTATAAACAATTAATAAATACTGGTTGCCTACCACCGTTTGTCCCCCCGAATGCGCAATCGATCCCAAACTATACAGTAATCCTCCTCTCTCCGTCTCACCATATGTTGAGCGATCACCAACACCAACAGGTCAGGAACGAGGCCATAGAGTCGAGGAAATGAAACACACCGGATCCTATCCTTTCTCAGTTTTCAACCTCGACTTTTCCGATCGGGCTTTTCATTTGCTGATTTCACGCTTCACTCGTGTCTTGTCTTTTGTTTCTTTTTTTTTTTGGTGTTTACTCCTCGCGCAACATGCGACCAGAGCCGCGTAGTCGTTTGGCAAGGATTATAGAACAGTTGCTCTTGCGGTTAGTGTGGCAAAGTTTTCATAAGAAACCCATCTCGAGCGCGGTGTGCAGCGAACGGATATCGCTGTGGCTTGATATCCGCCAGAAGGGAAAGTTTAGATTTTTGGCCGCATTCTCCTCGTCCTGCCCGTCGCCCACCACCACGTACGTGCTTTTCCGGCCGAAGCGCGTTACGATGCGCTCAAAGCACTGCTCCTTGCCTGTAGTTTGGGACATGATAAGAAAAGAAAGAATTAGTAAAATCGATTTTAAATGTATAACGTATATTGTTTTACTGAGTTTGCTTAAACAAGTTCAATTTTTTGAGGTTTTTACGCACTTTTTAACTATATTTCAATTGTTTTAAATTGGATTTATTATTTGTGAAGCTTTTCCATTATCAAATGATTATTGTTTAATTTATTTTATTTTAATATCCTTCTATATGACGTTCATTACTTTATTTCTTTTGTAAATTTATCTGAAATCGAAGAAAGTTCTAATTCCAGTTAAAACCAAAAAAATAAAAATAAAATAGGAAAATTGTCAAAGAGAGTAGACAAAATCAGAACTTGTAGAACCAGAAGAAAAACTACAAAACGTAAAGGCAAACTCTTTCAGGGACACCTACCGATTTTGTTCGCACTGTACACGTTCTCCACCGGGAACACCTGGCCGAGTCCGTACAGCAGTATCTTGGCCAGCGCCGGTACGAGTTGCGTCGTGGTCACGAGCACATTGACGCAGTTTTCCCGCTGTGCAATCATGTTCAAGCACTTGAGCGTCAGGCTGTGCCAGCTGTCCGTCTCCAGCTCAATGTCCGACCGGACCTGCAACCAGTGGTCCCGCTTCTGTGGCCCCAGCAACCCACCGACACTGTGTTTGAGAATAACGAGAGAGAGAGAGAGA
>KB670114.1:150602-163573 GCA_000349105.1 Anopheles epiroticus | reverse complement strand
GAGAGAGAGAGAGAGAGAGAGAGAGAGAGAGAGAGAGAGGAAGACAATCCTATTAGCATAAACATTGTTGTGGAACATCGTACGATCCGTGCACACTTACTTGTTCCGGTACGTGTTGTACGTGTCCTTAATTTTCCGATAGCGAAAGGCGAGCTTCCGCATCCAGTCCACGCCACCGCGCACCCCATTCGGCAGGCAAACATTGGGTGGGGCTCCTGCAAGAAGAGACCGAGAACAAGTTGTGTGTTTAGAGTGTGTTAGTTCGGTTGTGTAGTTTCGCTGCCGCTTGTTGATTTAGGACCGGATGCGCATTAGGGGCCCTTACCTTGTGGCGTGGCCGTGTGGAACCCGTCCGCGGCAAAGTTGTAGTTGTTGAGATCCTGCCCGTTGTCGTCGGACGCCACGTCGTCGATATGTATCTGATCGCACTCTTCCAGATCGTTGAAGAAGAAGAACGCATCGGCCATGTTGAAGATCAGCTCCTCCATCCGGTAGCCCAGCTGTACCTGGTGATCTCGGTTCTGGAAACAAAAAAAAAAGGATACGATTTGGATCTTAACATGTTTGTTCTTCCATTTCCTCATTTCCTGTCGGTGTCCTTACCTTGTTATACCGTCCAGCGTACGAACCGGTCAGCAGCGAGTGGAAGATGATGATCGTCTCGTCCAGATCCCAAACGAAGATGCGCTCCGGGGCCTTCTCGCTGATACCGCCCGGTTCGCTGGTGGAGCTGCGCGTCGGACTAGGATGCGCGTGCCGTCGGCCCCGGGCCCGGCCCGACTTCCCCGTCGGTGTCGTCTTGCTGCTAAGCCCTGCACCAGCGCCGGCGCCCCCCACTCCCGGGATCGCTCCGATACCCGCCGTCGGCGAGATCGAGATCGGTGACTGCGGTGAGTGCGAATGGGCCAGCATGTTCGGGGTGGTCGCGTGCGCCTCCGACGGACTGTCGGCGGACAGGCCGGCGGCCACGTGGAACCCGGCCTGGCTGCCGCTCGAGCCGGGCGAGCTAACGTACGGCGAGTAGCTGGCCGTGTTGGCGTAGTACGGACTGTACTGGTCGTTGTAGTAGCTGTAGCCATCCTGCTGCCCAGCGCCAAACTGCCCGAACGACGAGTTGTAGCCGTAGGAGGAGTAGAGCTGGGCGGAGTTGTTGTTGCTGGCGGCGGCCGCCGCCGCATAAGGAGACGCTAGGTAGGTGTTGGGCGACGGGATCTTGGTGGAGGCGGTACGGGCACCGTACGCCGACGCACCGTACGCGGACGAGTAGAACGCGGGCGTGTACTGCTGCATGCTGTTGTAGTAGTTGTAGTAGTCCGACTTGTGGTCGTACACGTTCGTGGCGGCGGCCGCCGCCGTCTGGCTCTGGAGCGCGTCCAGCGTGGCGGCGCTGGCGACGGTCGAGCCGGGATTGGAGCAAAACAGACCGGCGGCACTCCCGTCGAGGGTGGCGCTGGAACCGAGCGGAAGGTGGTTGGTGGCCGTCGCCGTTACCGTTAGGGCCGCGTCCAGTCCGGGGCTGCGCAGTTCCGACTTGACCGTGCCGTCGCTAAGCCAGTGCGACATTCCCAGATCGGCGGTGCCTCCTCCTCCTCCTCCTCCTCCTCCAACACCACCTCCTAGGCTGGTGCCGGCCGTGCTACCACTGTTGCCGCTGCCGCTAGTGCCGCCTGCTGCCAACGCGGACAATCCATCCACCAGCCCGGCGCCGCTGGAACCGGTCGAGCTGCCCGAGCTGCCCGTTCCCGCGCTGACGACGGTTGAGGAGCTGCTGCTGGCGCTGCTGCCGCTGCTGCTGCTGCTGCTTCCGGCGCTGTTGTTTAGCCGCCCAGCCAACGACGCTCCAGGGCTGGACAGCGGGCCGTAGCTGAGATTGAGACCGTTGTGAAGGGAGAGGGAACCGCCGGACGTATTGCCGCGGTAGGAGCCGCTCGACGCTGCGCTGGCGTGATTGTAGACGGAATGATCGGTTCCGACGCCGGTGTGGTGTGCCGGATAGTGGAACGGTGTGCCCAGGGCCAGTGCCGGTCCTGCACTGCCGATAGTGTCCAGCGTGGACAGTGCCGTCGTTCCCGTGCCCAGCGCTGACGGTTCCGACAGATTACTGTAGATTCTGCAGCAAAAGGGAAAGGTGAAGAAGAAGGAGAAGCGATTAGTACGAACTACTAGAAGGTGTCCGAAGTTGTTCGAATAACGGAAAACGAGAGCTCATTTTTCTTGCAGTTCATATTTCAACCATTAGTCATCGGTGATGGTTGGAACAGGCGTGTATAAATCATTAAACAGGGGCTTTCCGTTTCGTTACCATTCTTTACTGTCCCTGTTTTTCCCTTTGGTTTGCCATCTTCATTAACCCTTGAGGTGATTCCTTTTTTTATCCTTCGTGTACAACTCCCTATCGCTCGTTTCCATGCAAACCGCACAAAGTAGACAGTGTGCGCCAGCAGTGGAGGAAGGTGTTTCCTTTTTGTGTGATTTATGTGGGTCGGAGAGACGTGTCAGGGCGCGCAAAACAATGCCTACTACAACGCCACTGCTACCCCTTCGTCATCGTCATAATGACGCATCGTCCCAAAATCGTCCGTCGTTTGGTTCGACTTGTAAACGTAATTATTTTGCTTTGGCCCACATGAAGGAAGGAAAGGAAGAAAAAGGCGACACGATAAAAAGTTATAACGGGTGCAACTGTAGCAATAACAATAATAACGATACAAATATTAATGTTGACCGGAGCATCGGTGGTGGTGTGCGGTGGCGGGAGTGGGATCGGTTTTCCACCTCCCGCCTGAGCGTCTGCCCTTCTACCTCTTCTCTTTCCCGGGCTGTTAGAGCAGCGATGCATTAATTTTATTGTAATTTCACACTTTCTTCCTAATTATGAAAACTCACCGACACATGCCTACCGGTGGCGTGTGTTGTATTGGGCTAGTGAGAGAAAAGGGCCGATTGGCTGGGAGGACGGTGGTTGGAAACGGGAGCATACACGGTTAGACGAAATCGGGTTATCGGTTTGCTCGAGTTTTAAACAGTAGTTTTAATATTTATTGCTTACGGGTGTCTAGACCTTTGACGAAAAGTAAGAAGCTTTAATAGACACAGGGTTTCTTTAGTCATTACAACGTTACAAGCGTTTTTACCAATTCATTTTCAATTTTCTTTAAAGAGTTAAAAAGTTGTTCCATTTAATCAACGTTAGCTAAGTCCAGTAGCCTTTAACATATTTTAAATATATTTAGCGCGCTTCGTATTTTGCCTTAACATCTTGAGCTTGATTACAGCAGCTTTGTCTAGACTCAAGAGGCAAATTAGCCTGATGGTTCATCGTTCCAATAAAAATGAAAAAAAAAAACGATAACTCAATGAAAAGTATCTCAACCAAAATGAAACTTAATCTACAAGAACATGTACTACGCCAGCGGTTTTGGCACTTTTTAAAAATATGAAGCTGGAACTATTGTAAATCGAACAGTGTCACAGATGGTCTTATAAAGAAGCCATTTAAAGCTGTAACCCCCCCTATAAAATTCACACTAGGTTTATATATATATATAAGCTTTGATATTAGCGTCCGGTCCCGATCATGCGGGATAATCGACGCTCTACTGTATCTCTGTTTTGGAAGTAAAGGTAAGGAGCCCTGCAAATTTGCTTGCATGCAAGGACTAAGCTTACAGTACGTGATAAAATTTAGCAAAACGTAGCAAAACGCGATGGTTTTTTTTATTTGAGAAAAAAAAGATTGGAAAAACACGCTTCTAAACAAATTGAATATTTATGATAAGCATGTATTCATGTGTTAACAACCCCATGCTTTATGTCACAAATCAGTGCTGAATTAAAAAAAAAATCTAAAAGTTTAAGACCGAAACAAAGCTTCCCATTTCGCATGTCCACCATATCGTCCAGAATGTGACACAAACTAAAAATCAAGGTCAACGGTGAAACTTGCCTTTGTTTCTAGTCAGCAATTGTCTCCACTACTATCGCAAGGCGCATTTATGGGAGATAGAATGGTGGACCGTTTCCTTCAGCCGCGTAATCATCCACATACCGACAAGTGCGATTCAGTGGTAGTAACCCGATCCTCCACCCGATCGTGTCCGTAAGCCCTTCTGTGTGCCCTTCCTCTCCGCGAGCTGACTTTCCTATGCTTAGATTGTTGAGAATCGAGCGAGTGCGCGCGCGCGCTCGTGGAGTGTCCCGCCACGATGGTTCTTCCTTCCTTTTGGCATTCCTCGAGCCAGCTAGGGCCTGCCTTTCACTCACTGTGTCCTCTCGAATTTCTGCACACCAATGCAGATCCCGCTGCCGTCCAGAGACAGCATGGTCCTCCCGTCTTCCTTGATTTTCTCAACGGTTTGTGGCATGTGTTGTGCTACAACCATGGCATGATCGGGGTGGAGAATCTGCTGACGCGAACGTCGATCGTTGAGCCGCCTGGAAGGGTCGTTTCTTGGAAATGGATCCTACACTTCCCATTGAGGGTCGAATGTGTGTCTGAGTCTGATAGGGCCCAGTAAACAAGCAGATAACGAGCGAAGCGTAATAGGAAGTGTTAAGTAGTGTTTTCCGTTAGAATAACAAAATAAACGCACAATAATCAGATCGCTGAAATGGTATGATACGACAGAGGGGGAAAAATGCTACATTAGACAAAATAACAGATAAACACTGTCATCCTGTACTGTTTTAAGAAAGACGCACTGAAAAAGGGCGTCCCATAGATAGTGCGCCGATTTTGAAACATACTTGGCGCGCATATTTATCCTCTCTACCCACACTACCCAACCTGCCCAATCATTTACCGTTTTTCGGCAGTGGTAAAATTCGTTAAAACCAACAAAAACCACCCAAACTTGGATAGGTAAGCAAAACAACAAATAAACAAATAATGTGCCAAACACGCACCGGCTGGCGGCGGCCGGCGATTTTTGTCGATCTGGCTGCAAAACGGCAAAAGGTACGCACTACCGAGTGTGAGAAAATTTTTATGCTTTTCCGTGCACAAATCCCGGGGCACACACACACGAGCCCAGAGACCATTCTTCAGATTTGGTAGCATGACGGACGGTACAGGAAACAGGTGAAAAGAAGAAGAAGCTTGCTGTAGCTCGTTTTTGCCTGTCTGTTGTGTGATGGCGAGAGGAAGTACACAAACATGGGCTAGTACACACGTTTTATTTTTGCTGTTTGAATGGCTGCACTTAATATTTTGTGTTTTAGCATTCAAGGCATTTTTTGCGATCACGTTTGTCCTGTGCGAAACACGAGTTATGAAGCCCACTTGTGCGTATCAGCATTAAGGAGAAAGAAATGAATGTTGATACAGAACAAAATGACGTTCGAACTGCATATTGAAACAACGTTTTATTCTAGTCTTAAAAATAAGTAACATTTATGAAAAACTACAACTGGGACAGCAAGCACATACCGAAGTAAAAAAATAGAAAAAAGAACAGTTAAAACAAATAACTCTACAATTACAGAGATTGTCGTACCAATAAACAGGTCTTCTAATCCTGCAAACAATTTTCTATTATAAAACAATTGAATTATCAAGGCAACCCATGGTTGGTGCACTGTTCACTTCATTTACAGGGTTTCTCGCAGTTTCGCGAGACCATCAAAACCTTATAACATGGACACTTTACAGGGGTTTTTCGCATTAAAAACTGCCCAAATCCTGTAAACAATGCTTGAATTGGATTTTTTTATTTTTGATTTTAAACAATCGCTGATTTCAAATGCCAGGTGCGGTAAGGTTTGTTTTCCTGGATGAAACACAAGAAAAACAAAAGGTATTTGTGATACATGTGTTCTCACATAGTATATTTTGAAGTGCAAACTATGCAATGCAGGTCATATAACGAGAACTTAACACTGGTATATCCCCAGCGAGAACTAATCTTCGTAAATTTGTTGTTAATTTAATCAAAGTTAACGTTTAAATGAAGTTAACAGTGTACAAACTAGTGAAAATTTGATATTACTATGAACCAACTTAAGCAAAGCCTTAAAATGAATAACAAAAAAAAACACTGTACAACTTTTCACACATTTGTCTTCACCGAAAAATCAACACCCCCTAGACGAGGCGGACCACACACATGCGCCATGAGTTTAGAAGCGTCAGCTTCCTCTACTCTCTCAGTCTCACCCACTTTAAATGGCACCACGGCGACAGGGTGGTCGCCATATGTCTCTACTGGTCATCGCCGATTCATCTTCATCTAGTTCCTCCTAGTGCGGTCCAGTCCCGGTCCAGTGGGTACGAGTGGGAGCGCTGGACGTACACACTGCTAGTTAATTCGAACTATGTCCAACCAAACGCCAAACCAGCTGTCATTGAGCTGGGTTGAACGCTGGACTGGCTGGCTGGACGCAATTTTGGGGGGATGGAAGATGGGAAAGGGAAGTGTTTCCGTTGCGTAATTTTCCCACCGTCACGCGTGTAACATAATCCTGTAATCCATCGACACCAACGCTTTTAAGGGATGATTAAAGCGAAGTTCTAGTTGGAATGGTTTGTTTTTGCGTGGAGCGATCCACGGAATGATATGATGCAATTCGGTGTCCGAGACTCTGAAGCTGATGGTCAAGGCCGCAAGATGTGACAAGTCGCAAAAATTATGTAATTGAAGGTTATAAAAACCTCTTTCCTTACCATATTTTTCTCTAATACGAACATCTGTTGCATTTTGAAAATAAAAACTGATCTCTTTGAACCTCTCAAACGAATCTTTGATTGCACCTTTATGTAACTATATTTCTTAAATTTCCAAGTCTTTAAGAAAGGTAGCCAAAAAGTATTTTATGAAGTATACAAAAAAATACAACAAAGCATTGATCTTAAGAAATTATCCAAGCTGTAGTAAACATAAAAATTAAGAGAGAATTATAAAGAATAAAGAATAAAGAATAAAGAATACAAATTTGCAAATACATGTTTGCTGTAATCGTTCTATAAGGTGCTAAAAATATTTTACATTAGATTAGTATGAGCACAAGACCGCTTAGGCATTAAAATTATATCAAAACTGGTAATTCAAATTCTCACCGTCCAAAAGCTTAGTCAACAAAAGTGCTAAACACATGTACGTTGATAAAACAGGCAGAAAGCTCGTAATTTATCCTAACTGTTATCAATCTTATCTTGTACCAAATCATGTACTAGCTTCCCCAACGGACCCCAAAGCCCAAAGCTTGTAATGGCCTTGTTTGACGAGCGTGTACTACAGGCCATAAATAAAGAGCGTCTCCCAGAATCCGTTCCAATTTGTATGTGCTTACTCTCCACCGCTCCTCTCCACCCCTCGGTGGCAATCAAAGCTGAAAACCTCTTAATTTTAACACCATCGAATAAATTCCACCACTTTCGTGCGCCCTTCAGCGTGCATTCGTCCGTTTTTTTATGGATTGGAAGTGACAAACATCAGAAATACGTTCACGAGGCAATGGAAGGTTATTCAACATAAACTGTAGCACGTGTTGTCCATAAAACAGTCCCGAAACGGACGAACGGAACCGGGTGAAGACACACCGAATGATTCCTCTTCCAGCGTCTCCGTCCGGACCCGTGCATGTCGTTGGTTTGGGGTGGCAATCATAATAATCCGCTCCTAATCCAATTGACCGAATGTCTTCATTGCCCGGCATCGGTTGGGTTCGGCCGTTCGCTTCCGATACCACCAACGGAGCAGTTTCCACGTACCCGCAAGCATGTGGGTCCTCTGATTTATGGGTCCCGATATGTTATGTCTTCCGTGGGCTTTCATGGACGTGGTAGAAAGGGCTATGAAGGAAGCGTTGTGTTGTATTTTCTTCCTCTATTCCTGTTTCTCTCCAAAGCTTAATAGCATAGTCTTCATAGGAGTCACATTTTTTTTTTAACGCTAATAGAAGAGTCCATGATTATTGCCAGGCCAGCGAACCCCAGGAACCCTTGCAATCTTTTCCTTCCATCAAACGCAAAGTTGTTAGCAAATGTTAAAGTGCCACACAAAGATGTATGGAAGTAGCATCGACAGTTACTCACACTTCAGGTTTAAGTTATTTTTACATTTTTTTTATGCCCAAAAGATCTCCTACAATCTTTCCACTGTCCCTCAAGCAGGGGCGATGACGTTTATCTTATGTTTCCTATTATTTTCCCTCCCCGGCTACAATGAAAGCTCCTAAAACGACCTTAAAATCGAAATATAGTTTACCCATAGAGGAAGGGAAAGGTTTCCTCTTTCGTCTGGTGGGAAGAGGGATAGGTTTTTTTGTTTATTTCTAGCGCCCATCCACCCCATCAATAGGGGTGGTAATACGATATTTTAAGCCACCGCCCCACAAGAAACTTCAATGCTTCCCATCACCATCATCATCATCATCATTATTTTCATCAACGTGTCCCGTCGCCATAGCAAACTGACGTTAGGGTAACGCAGGGAAAACATCCAACAGGCAGGCAAGGCTGGCTGTGAAAATGTGAAAAATCGATCCAAAACGGCACGGGAGTTCGTCACGCAACACACACACACATCCAACTCGAAACGGCCACACTCTGCTCACGGCTGTTGATGATTAAGGTTGGGGATTCTTCTCTCGATTGTAAACAGCCAAACGTTTCTCGCTCCGTGGCCTACTGTGTTACACGCACAGTCACACACACAACCAACACAAATGGACGTTCTTACGGAACGGCCCTGATTGGTGCGTATTTTCACACTTTGCCCGCACGGGAGAGTTTTTCCGTTTGCCGGAAGTTTGTGTGGGTTTGGTTTTCCGCCGAAATTTGTTGATTTGTCTAGTTTGCTAGTTACCCCCCCGCCATTAGATGGTGATGGATGTGAAGTAAATGGTAGAGGCAACGAATCAGAAGAGCTTTCCATGCGTCACGGATGCGCGCATCGAGAGCATGGCGCCTGTAGAAGGTTTTTGGGAGCTGGTTGCAGACACTAGCGGGGGTTGGAAAAATCGATAAATGTTACGCCTCTAGGTCGATAAGTTGGGATGAAACTAGAATGGCGAAGTTTTGTATCGTTCTATTTGATTTAATTAAAATGAAAAAAAATGAACTACTTGCTTAAGTTTGTACGTTTGAATTAACTTTTAAAACATATTAGTTAAATGACAGAGCAATCGTCTAATCGACTAGTCTAAATGTTTTCAATAAACAAAACCTCGACTAAATGAAAGTGTGAACTTAATGAAACTGAGAAAATCGAAATTTAAATTCGTTATTCAATTAGTGAATAATAATCCATTAAACTGAAACATAAGAATTGATTTGTCAATTGATGAATTGATGTTTGTAAAGCACGAAGAAGTGTTATTTTTTTAGAATTTAAATGCATGTAAGGTCAATAGCAAAATATCTTTTTAAATAAGATAGACAAATTTGACTTTTATGTACAATTTAATCAAACATGTCTAGAAAATACATTTATAAACATGTTCAGAACCTCAATTGGATGATTGCAATCGGAAATAAAGGATTACTAAAATAAATAAATTAATGAAAAAATATTTTACAAATTTAGAAAAGACTTATCCTGCGAGCGAAATTAATATTCATAATAAAACTGAACATGTTCGAAGTGAAAAAATATGTACAATATGAAATGATTAACCTGTTAGTTACCAATAATTTTGTAAAATAAATTGGCTTCAAACCCTTTACAGTAACCACTCTTGAAAGTAACTCGTAGGTGCCAACATTAAATCCAAATCTATTAATTATTTTGAAAGTAAATAAACAAAGACCTCTAAAGGTGTCATGTATAATGCCTTAACTGGTGTTAATACTATTAGTAGAATTCAATGAAACGTATCATAATTTTATTTACTTACTTACTTACCTTTAACTAAAGGCCTATAAAATAAAGGTATTTCAAAACATTTACAGTCAAAAAGTAGTTCTCATAAGGCATTAATTTGTTCTTAAATTTTTCTTCTTTCTTACTGCCCTCAATGCGCATTTTCATCGCAATAAATCTTCCCCCAACACAACAAGCGACACACTAAACACAGAAGCATTCAAAATACCGATGCACATTGTGTGTTCCTATTTTCGTTCCTCATTCGCTCAGTGCGCATGCAACGGCCCGTTTTTTTGTTGCTCTAGCTTGCCGTATACAATTACTCTCTTCTATTGCTATCGCCTATCATCACCAACGTTGGCCCGCCTTCCTCCGCAAACCATATCTCCTGGAAGCGTGTAGTAATGCCGGCGACAAAAAGGTATCAAATTTTATATCCCATTCCCATTCCCCATTCCCTCCCCTCCCCCCCCCCTCCGCACCTCCGCTACTCACTGCAATTAATGTTTCTGTTGCACTTCGCTTACTGGTGCATGCGGCTGGCGGCTCAATTCAACATTCTAACATTAGCGACTGGGCGAACGCCGGAAATGCCAGGAAGTGCACGCTCGAGGGGGGAGGGGGGGAGGAGGACTGTGTGCAAGCATCCGGTTTTTGGGTGGGGAGCACAAATGGTCACCAGACTAGGCCAGTGCAACCAGGCTAGCTTAAATTGATTGCCACCGCGTGAGGGGCAAGAATGAATTAAAACCTATTTATAGCGGTGATCCGAATGGAGATGCGCGCACCCCGGGGGTCGGATTGGGTTCCACCGGCAACGGGGCATTTGGGACGTTCCCCCTTCCTTCCCTCGGGCCGTGCGGTAATAATGCTAGAATTACATAATAATTACAGCGTGCATAGGCGTATCGGCAGGCCCGTGCAACAGGCGCAACGTTCGAGCGGCAAGCTCTTAACTAAGCAAGTTACACAATTTACGGGCCAGTTCTCTGGAACTGTAACCGTGCTCTGAGTGTTTTTTTGTTGAAGATAGCCCTCAAATAAAATGTTACCGATTGTTTAGATTTTTTCTTATCACCTAAGAACATGCAACACACAAACACGGCCACTCAAAATGTGCTACCGATTGTTAGAGTGAGGTTGTGTTTAAACTTTAGCATTCCCGACAGTACAAGCGGACCACGCTCCGACGAAGTGTCGACGTAACTTGACACAAGTGTAAACAACAAAAAAACCCGTCACCACAGTAGGCAACGGAAGAACCTTATAAAACATCTTTTTATAGGCTGCTTATAGCGTTGGAGCACAGAGATTGAACCAAAAAACCGTCGGCAGAGCGGAATGTTTACAGTACACGATTAAAATGTGCTTAGAATTGGTTCTCCAAACAGTCTCCAAAGTTTATTACCATATTAAAAGCATAATTCTACTTGGCGCTTAGGAAAATTAAAACCCTATGAATTTGATGAGAATGCATTTTGCTTGACGGCTGACAAATGTTCTGCTGCTGTTCCGTGGTTCTCCACGCGCCAAAACGCGAGTTTAACATGTGAAAACCATTCTAATTTTTATTCCTCTTTTCTTTGCTCGTGCTACTTGAGCGATTTGACGCATCTTTTCTACTGCAAAAAAAGGGAAACGCGAACGAAGAAACATTTCAGTTCGGTTCGGGCTACTTGAAAGGAGCTGTGCAAAGAAGCCTGTTTGCTTAGGAGCCTGTTAAGCAAAGCCAGCTGGTCCAAACAGTCCTGTCCCGTCCCGTTCCGTCCCTGTGCCAAAAAGTGCATACAACGAAGAGAGCAAACCAACGCGTCTGCAGTCTCGGTGCGGGGTGGACACTTCCAGAAGGGACCTCGGCGTACAGCCCAAAACGGCATCAAACCAAACTCATCATCTTCATCCCTTAAACCACTTGTTCCTTGTGCCTGTTGCCGCCGACGCGTTGCCCCTTTGCGCGCCGCGTCCATGGTCAGGGGATAGGGTGGGCGCATTTGTGCAACACATGTGTGCACATCTTCGCCGTACCCTTAACCGTTAAATAAATTAACGAGTGTGCGGAGCAGGCTAAAGGGCTCGGCCCGTTTAGTTCCTTTTTTCTTCCCCGGTTGCATTCCGATGCGCTAAATACCGAGATGCTGGCACCCCTGCCGGGAGGCGGCATGCATGGGCGGGCAGAGAGGCACACCACTTCAAGTGTCACGTAAAATAATGAAAAAGCGAAGGAGAAACATGTCCCGGTACGGGACGAGCGACTTGTTCTGTTTTTATTTTATTATTTCCCCCTTTTTTTAAGGCTACATTTTTCACGACCAACGCGCAGACCGGCCAGAAAAGGATGCCTGTAAGGATAAGGGTACAATACAAACGGGCGCGTTGTGATTTATCGACCGTACTACAATTATCCACACGTTTCAAGTGCGAGCTGGCAAGAAATTTGTCGCTGTGTCCTGATGCTGCCGGAGACAACTAGTTTAACGACGCCTCGTAAGTGGACCGAAGGCGTGAGTGCATGGGTTGCACATGGCATTTGAGGGAGTGTTACACGCATCATGTAAGACGCAATTGCTTAGAATCAATGAGGTTTGTTTCCGTTTTTTTTTTTCGTTTGGTCCGTGGAATAACAAGCTGCAAAGTTTTGCTTGCTGGTAAAAATTGATGAAAAACATCATAATTATTCTGAGAACATCTTTAAAGATACGCTATTACAGCAGACTAATCAATTATTGATATTTAGATGAAGTAACTCCACTTCATTAATCACGTTGCCGATAAAGGAGGTGGATGCAACGAAAAGTTGTTGTAATCTTTCCAAATTTGTTGTCCAAAAATCATTTTAAATATTTAGAGCAGTGATGAGAAAACTCCATTCTTGTCGGAACGAAATAAGAAACTTTGCTGAAAATTATAAGAGCCTAGTTGGTTCCTTCAGCCTACTCAAACGATAAAATAGATAGAATAAATCTATCATAGACAAACATATACCGGTCATCATTGCCAAGAGGTAGAACGATTATTAAGACTGACATTTTTGGGACATTGTTAACCGTTTTGTATGGCAAGCTCTCAACAGTTGTATAAGAATTACGCTAATGTTTTAATTTCATAGTGAAATAATAATAAACCTCCTGTGTTTCAGTGAGATAAAACAGCGAGTAACAGTAGCCAAAG
>KB670114.1:122983-147411 GCA_000349105.1 Anopheles epiroticus | reverse complement strand
ATCGTTAATAATTGCTCGTCTGTTTTAAGAGTTACTCAAATTATAATATGAATCTCTGAACAGGAAAAACGAAGAAAGAGTATGCATTTTAACATGCCCATGAACAAGAACATATAAGGTACTAATTGCAAAATGATTTTGTCATTTAATTTGAACCTAGATTTGATCGTGTGATTGAATGAATGCAAAAGGATTGTAACGAAGTTCTCTTCATTAATTTGGAATTATTTGGCGTAGATTTGCGTTGAATGATATCTCATATCCTAGATCTTCTTCTTGATCTTCTTGATCCGAATATGATGCGGAGCATGTAGGAGGTACGGAATTTGCACTCGTGTTGAATTTCTAGGTGTAGTAGTTTGAGTTTGACTACTTTAAAATATTAAAAAATGAATATGTATTGAGTTCGATTTTAAAGCGTTATTCATTAAAATAACAGTACATATAATTAAAATATTAAATTGACCTACTATGATCAAGAAATACCCTTATTTAAAATCACTGCAAGCGCCTTATACCTCCCTGTGAACGTTTATCAACCAGTAGATTTTAATCCCA
This sequence comes from Anopheles epiroticus, assembly GCA_000349105.1. Classification (NCBI taxonomy): domain Eukaryota; kingdom Metazoa; phylum Arthropoda; class Insecta; order Diptera; family Culicidae; genus Anopheles; species Anopheles epiroticus. The sequence goes on along the minus strand of KB670114.1, from coordinate 146,853 downwards.
CTACTTATACACACGTCAACAACGAACTCAACACGAACACAGCAAACAAGCTACAGGTGTGTCCTGCTGCCACGATTCTCGATAGAAAATGAAGGATAATGCTTTACACAGTTTTCCCCATTGTCCCATACGTATCCATCCTTCGCCCCGATTTCCTTACAATCCTCTTTCCCGGGCACCCGGTTAACTGTTCTTTTGAACGTCCTGCATATTATGTGTCTCTCTCGCTGACGAGGGCACAAAGTACACTCTACACACACATACACACATCTCAGTGCAAGCAGCAGGGAGTCTAAAACGGGGTCCCGCCGCACACATTCACTCTCGGTGTATACATACGGATGCGCAGATTGAAATTTGAGACTTTTCCAAGCGCTGCAATTTTCGGGAGGAAGCATAAAAAGGAGGGAGCATAAGCTCTATTATTATGCGCACTGGTACCGGCACTGCGCGCCGGTCGCGCAGGCAGAGGGCCCCCTGTGCAACCTCAGCCGGGATATTATGCTGGTTTTATGATCGCGGTAGAACCGAAAAAACCAATAGGCGTAAGAACTCGGAAGAGAAAACCCCAGGAAAATGTGTTTAAAAGCGCACACACACACACTCATTGCTCTTTTTATGTTTTTTCAACGAAAAAGAATTGTTTGAAAAAACCCGACCTGTCACTGGCTGTGTGTGCTCTTGTTGTACCGACCAACCTTCTACACACTTCGATTGAGCCCCGTTCCACCCCACGGTTTGCGCAGCACGGCCCTTCGCGATGGTGAACGAGTTCGGCCATGCTGGCGAAAGCTAATTGTTTTTGTGTGTGGCGTAAAACGTGGCGCGGGGTTACTGCTTCTTCATCCCGCATCGTGGTGCGTAACGGATCGTGCGTAATGTGCTGCAAATTGTCGCCTTTCCGCCTATCCAGCGCACGGTAACGATCCAGATCGACAGGAAGAACCGTTTTTATCGTATCACACTAGGCGTTCAGTTCGTTCGTTCGTTTGGGCTTGACTTTGTTCAAGAGGGGGGAGATGCTTGGGTTGGTCTATGTTTATTTACGAAATGGCAAGCAACACTCCAGCTCCAGCTTCATTCTGCCAGTCTGCATGCGTGACGCTCGCCCGCCTTTGGCCACATTTCGCTAATTGGCAGGGCAGGGCGGTAGCTTCTGCAGTGTGGCGCATCCCGTACGGATGCGCTCCGGTGCGCGCATTATTAATGGCACTTTGCGCCAGCGCTGACACAAGCTTCATAAATCAGAGCTAGTGATGCGGAGCTAATATTTGTTTGGCGGGAAAAAGAAATGAGGTGAAAATGAAACACAAACAATGGCAGCAACTTTATTTGCTTATTTATTTATTTAGTAGCAAACATCCCGACGGATCAGAAATCGTCTCATCGAGAGCTTTATTAAATTGTAGCCTATAACTCAAACTTAAAATTTCGAATTCTATTTTAACCTCGCTGCAACCAATTTGGATCATTAAAGTCCTTCCTCAGCCTAAAGAAAAATGTATCGAAGCCCAGGAGTTGGAATGGTACAAGCAAGAAAGACACAGAAAATTGTTGAAAAAGCATTTATTAAATTAAGCTCTTACTTAAATATTGCCTCAATAGTATTTTTGAAGCTATGCTTAAAACAAGTGTTAAATGATGAGATGATAATTATCTCATGCCTTCAAGCTTCGTCTCTCCATGACCAAGTAGGACAAGACCAAGCCAAGACAAAAGCAAATTAAATAAGTATTTGTGTAAAGCCAATTTCATCTCTTCAAAATACTTTGAGGAGTTAACACTTTATGAACTTGTTTAGAACAAAATTAAAGGAAATTTTAAACAAATCAAAGAGATGTCTAGGGATTATAGAAATTTATGATCTACATTGAACGATTTATCAAGCAATTTCTCGTCATTTGAACTATTTAGTTCATACACGGTCTAGACACGCATAGACTCCAGTCTCAAGCGTTCGCTATACATAAGATTGATGTTTTACAGTCTATACTTATATGCATTCAAAAAAATGATAATCTAGCTGCTTCGAAGTTTGCTTACTTTTTGTTTCTCTATTATAGTTTTTGATTTGATTTGATTTTTGATTCACCAATTGACCACTTTTACACACATTTTACAACTCAAACATAAATATTCGAATCATATTTAAAATCATACAGCAATAATATTACTAAAAATGGAGCTAAGATCTATACCATTCATCAGTGAAGCTGATTGGTTTGGAAAACCAATACGCTGCTGCATCGTGCTGGTATCATTTCACTATCGCTTTCATCAAATCCAGGGAAGTCACGGAAGGGAAAAAATACACAAAAAACAAACACACATAAACATGATTTCCTAATATTGGAGGGCGCTCGTTAAATTCGACATCAGCACCAAACACACAAAAGTGTGACACACCTCCCCGCCCATCCCCCGCCTCTCGCCCGCAGTCGCTGACCAATCATACCGATTCACACACTTCCGAGTGCGTGGCAGCCAGCCTCCGTCCGCCCGATCGATCGATCGATCTATCGTGGTGTGTTTGGTGTGAATTTAATTTTCCTCCCATTCCGTTGGCAGTCGCGATCTCGCGATCTGGGCGACCCCATCCGTGTGAGACCACCCACCGCTCGACTCTGTTTGTTCAGTGGTCCATTATGTGCTCTCCCGTTACAGACACCCTCCCCCTACCCTTCATCCCTCCGCCTAACCAACCGCCCAGCGAGGCAAGGCGCCGTATTCACCGGCTTTGGGACACTGGGACGACACACTCGTCGTTCGCTGTCCCGGAGTCGTCGCCACGAGCTCGATGGTTCTTTCCCCCGGTCAGGCGGGGAGACGGAGAAAGGAATGTCTTAAATCATAATCTTTATCTTCATCATCACTGTGCGCTTCCCTGCGCGTATATCTTATTTTTTCAAACTCCACCATCCCATTCCTTCCCATCCAGTCGGGCCGCACAGGAGAGTGGCTTTATCTCGCATCGTTTCAGTTTCCCTATCGGACACCTAAAGATTCTTTGTTTTGAATTCGCGCCCGTTACCGAACGTCCGTTTGCATTAAGCTCGCGTGTCCGGGCGAACGGGCCGGTGGTCCAGGGCCGGGCTTCGAGAGCCACATATACACACTGCTCTCCGGTCTGCTCCATTCCAACATCAGGCCAACATCATTATTTTGCATTCGCTTTCTGTCCCGCTTGTCTCTCCCCAACCTTCCAATGCCCGCCACCAACAGCACCGCGAATGGATCGATCCCTCGCCGCAACGATCAGGAAACTCCACGATGTTGGATTGTTCTGTCACACTAACTCAAAGCGACATCAATACCGTTCCTAACAAATCGTCGTCAATTTATTGACCAACGGGAAGGAAAAGGGAAGACAGGGAACGGAGAAGGTAGCGGATGACCGAAGGACAACCGTCCTTCGCCAATTCGCAACTGCCTCCCTTCCCGAGGGGGGACAGTTCACTCTTGATGGGGATCCACCTCTTTAGGATCAATCCATCATAAGCTCCAACTCGATCGTAGCACGTACCACACACACACACACACACACACACTCCTGCAGAGCGCACATAACTATTCCGCGATGAGGATTTAATTTCTACCTCCCCACTACCGGCTCAACGCTCGATCAAGATTTTCGCAAATTACCACCGATTACTAACGAGATCGTAAACGGTCACAACCCCATAATAATCCGTACCCGATGAGCGGTCCACCCCGATCCTCCGATCTCCGTTGACGAGTGTTCACGCTAGACGTTCCGGGGGGATTTTTTGGGGCGCCGCCGGCCGGTAAGTCGGTGGCCCGAAAAGGGTTCTTCTAAACCACTCACTTCACGGATCGCGATCGCAAGATAGAGAGAGCGAACGAGACGGAAGGGCAGATGTATTAATAATATTCTAATTAGACGAAAACTAGCAGTCCATCAAATGCCGCGCCCGTCACCCGACTGCCCGGCACTCGGTTGCGCTGCGCTAATCTGTTCGACTGCCGGCGGCATCGGTCGCTTTTATCTTTCGGCTCATCTGACAGGGCTGCAGGTTTATGAAGGGATGCGGAGTATATGTGTTTCGTAGCTCTCGTTTTTTTTTTTTTGGTGGAACAAATTGTCCCTGGTGAGTGATGGACATGTTCATCAGTTGATGGTGAACTCAGTGGCAGCACGCGGTTTGAAGTGTTTTGCCGGCGAAGATGTGAAATTCCGATTTTGTCTGCGTGCATTTTTGTCGCTTGGAATGTATGAAGGTTTAATGTGACAAAAAACGGTGATGAACCGAGATTCGGCGGGGAAAGCTTTGCGGAAGACGATGAGCTGATGTCTGAAGCAAATTAAACGAAAGACACTGGAGGGCTATCTTTGGATCCATTAAGTAGTTTGGGAGTTCTTAGCACTGAACTGATTTATAAATAAAGTTTTCTATTAGCTTACAGTTTGCTCAGTTTGTCTGTTAATCTAAGTACTTAGTTTCTGAGCATCTCTACAGGAACGTGCAAATTATCGCATGCCCATAATGTAGTCGAGCTATAATTTATTTACTTTTATGAACTAGAACAGAAATAAGTGGATCAGTGGATCGAACAGTGGACAGTGGACAGGTCAAACAAACGGATTTCGTCCGTTGTCTGAATGTACCAAAAATTAGTAAACGATAGTGTACGATCGGCCTGCAAGAAGATTTTAGCAAGCAGACTGCCGCAGATGATTGTTCATAGTATTGTATGACCGGCGGCCCAAAATGAGTTTGATGTTATTGCTTTGTAACTAAGGTTTTTTTATTACTTAGGCAATGCCGTTCTTATTTTACATTTAAGGTAGAAAAAGGATCTTATCAACATCAGAGCTTGGTCATTAGTGCTTTGAATATGGATTGTCAGTGTTTAGACACTCAACATACCAATCCTACCTTGTCCGTAATTAAATTTCTTGCAGAATGGTTTATAAACTTTTTTCTATTATCTATTTAAACTCAACCTTCAAAGTCAAAGTAGGAGGTCACCTTAGTAGGAGTAGAGGATTTGGACTTGAATAACACCAAGATGAGTTTGGTTCGAACGGAAGAAAACTCGATACGATGCTGAGTCGCCAACCAAGAACGGTAGCCTCCGTTTTCTGAAATTCTTTGCTGGAAATCATTACCTCATAAGTGTTCAACACTGATTATTTTTCCAGACTTTTACCCCAACTCTTTCCGACTTGTAATCGTCTTCCATCCCGAACGTGTGACACATTCCTGCCCGATGACTAAGCTGACGGTGACTTTCGACACTGTCCGTTCCATGCTGTTCCGTTGTCACCTTTGGCGATCGATCGGGTTCGATCAGTGCGACACCAAACGCCGTTAATCGATAATCGATCGCGCACCGGCCAAACGGCAGCAGGAGCCGTCCCGATATGTCCCCGCTCGGCACAGAGGATGACAATTCCCGTCGCCGCACGACGGTGACTGCCGCTATCTAAATATTTCGCCCATTTCGGTGATACTTTATCGCGCGGTCGTGGGGCCTGCGTTTTTCTCATCGAGAGGCCCACCACCACCACCACCACCACCAAAAACCATTTCATCTGCATACAGATGAGCTTCCCATCGGGGTAAGCGGCCGCCGGGGATCGCCCCATCGCACGATCGACTTCAGTGCGCTTGTCAACGATCCATTGTCACAGCTTGGTTGTTTGTTTTATTTTGGCTTTATTTTAAGTTTTTCAGCTTCACTTCTCTTCTCCGTCTACGCCCTTTTCTGCTCCTTCTCGCTCCCAAATGCCATCCGCCGTTCGATTAGTTTATGTTTTATTCATGTTGATTCTGCGCTCAGGAAATTGGTGGTGATTCTGTGTGCTGCGGGAATCGCGCACCAACCGTGGGCAATGGCGTTGGACGGGAGCGTCGTAAATTAGCGTCCATTTTCCCGAGCCCGGTGTGCCCTGGTCAACACATTCGATTTTATGACCAATCGGTCTATGATTTAACGCCACACGCCACCAGCACCACCACCAGGTAGCCCCACACACACACACACACACACGCACTCAGGGGAAAGAGTACGAGAAAATGGGGGTGAAATTGTGTTCTGGCGATAAGCTTGAAATCATGTATCCTTATCGTTCGGTTGGTTCAAGGTTGAGCAATAACAGGCCTGATGCGTTAATCGTACCGTGCCGTTGCTGAAGAGGGGGGCAATGGTAGGTCAAGGGATCAAATTAAATCCTGATCAATTGTTTCGAATGATCGCCTACGGGGTAATAAAAATTATTTACAGATACAATTGGGGCCAATAAAAGGCGAGCAAATAATGGTCCACTGATTGTATTTCCTTTATGCCGTTACTCTACTTACGATAATTAAAATCCAAACTAATTATAGTGAACAATAATACAAATAAATGTGCGTTGAACCTTAATCTCAAAGATAGTGATGAATCATTTCGATTTTCTCCTAAAATCCAAATATATTACTGAGTAGATAACTAAACTGAGGTTGGAGTAAACACAAGAATCTGAAGTGTAAATTTTAGTTTCGGAAATATAACTTGGTATGAAAATTCAAAGCCTCATTCAACTCAACAACTATGTCAGTTATTTTCTACATTTTTAGAAAACATGTACAAAAACCAAAAAAAAAACGTCGCCATGTAATAGAAAGTCTGTACTGAAAGTACTTTATTCTATTACTAGCTCAAATGAGTGAACGGTTAAAGTGTTCTACTTTTCCTCTGATAGTATGACTTCTTGATTCTAGACTTTTTTTATTGACTTCTGGCTACTTGACTCTAGATTCAAAGCTTTCTTTATAATCGGAAGTTTTCAGTACTTCTACAACTTATATGTACGTAATTTTAGTCCCTGTTTTAACAGCCATTTCAAAGGAGACATTAATTTACTGTCATACAAACATTTCCGTATAGATCTCATCAAGCAATAATATTTCCCAGTTCCTGCACAGATAGTTACATTTATTACTGGCAAACTCTTGCCAAAGCCCTCCCCCCCCCCTCACAAACGATATAAACCACCGTGGCGATGGTTCATGAATCCATCCGAGCCGTAAAATGTATTCGCACGTTTTGCCACTGCTAACCTTCGCGTTCCGTTAACGGCTCGCGGTGCGCGTTGTAACGCAGCCCACATCCCTCGAATTTACGACTCCTTCACAGGCAAGTGCACCACGGTCCGGGCCATAAAATCCGAGCACCAACCGAGTACGCCCTGGCAGTAACAACAACATTTTCCCAAACCACCGCTGCAAACCACTTACCGGGAACGTTCCGTCGTCGTGTCTGGTCCTTCGATGCGCGATCGTTTTCCCTGCAAGAGGAACGAGATGCAAAGGAGAGCAAAGAAAGAGGTTCGTTAAGAAGATTGCACATTTTCTCGCCAAGTCATTCTACAATCTGTGTATGTGAAAGTTTCTAGCCACCACCGTCGCCACCACCACCCCCGCCGCCCGAAAAGCGATCGGAAACAAATCATTGCCACTCTTCTACTGTCCCAATATTTAACCAACCTCGAAGCTCACACGGTAACAACACTAGACTACCAACACCAGCCACCAAACAACTACTTAGAAAGATGCCACGATTGGGCCGTGATTTATCAGTCCCCGGTCTGCCTGAGCTCGTAATTTATCTTCCACCTTGTTTTTCTCGCTCCTTCCTGGATTATCGCGCCACTCCATAGCTTTCTCACCGCCTCGCGGTTGTCCCGCGGGAGTGCTTCAGCAAGTCTTCTCCCGAAAGAAACAAAAAAAAAAACGAGAAACAACACTCCCCCCGCCGGATAAAACGCTAAACGGGAACAAATTATTTAAACGCTTCCCGAAAAATGCGCGATAAGCGGCCAGTTCCCTTCGCAAGGGAATCATGAAGGCGGAAAAGGGAGACATGGAAGGGCACGGAAAAATCGAATCGATATCGGTACCGCCGAGCGCTTGGGCTTCTACTCGGCTAGGGCTTCCTCCTTCCGTGCCGTGCTCGTGGGTAGTTTATGCATCTCGCTTGGGAAAGATATTCACTTGACTGATTTAAGGGCTTCGTTTGGGGCCGGTTCGTTCGAAGAATCGAAGCGAAACCCCAAAGAGTGAGTACCACCGGCAGAAGGGGAGAAAAAACACCCCTGCCACAGCATATTCAAAATCGAATGAAAAGTCATAAAAATAAAAAAGGCGACAACTGATGGGTGTCAACAGCAAGGGCAAGGCCTCCGAAGCATCGCCCAAGCCACCGGGGCGATGGTGGTGGCTGGCTGTCAGCCTTTAAGCAGATGGAAGAGATGGACCAAAATATGTGGAAAGAAGCAAAACACAACGACCCTCAAAGGAACAGCTTCACCGATCGACGATTTGTGGTATCTGGAGGAGTGTAAAGAAAACAACTAGCGTGACGCATTGGCGTGATCGTGCCAGTGCGCGCCGAGAGCATGTGTTGACAAGGAGGGACTGTTCTTTTTTGTCACTCTTGCTGCGACACGAAAAGTGCCTTTTCGGTTTTGCAGCACAAAAAAAAACATGATGACATGGTTTTATGCTTTAATTATGGAACAAGCTAAAATATTGTCCACATTGAATAGTTTCTTTGATTAGAGGTTCGTTAAGCTGCTGCTTAGCAGAGCCAAACTGATATGAGAACGGGACAACTGTGGCCCATTTAAACGGCCAAAAACGGCCCACTTCTATCAATCTGAGGGCCTAATCTTTCGATCAAACCTTCCTGGAAGCCTTATCACAGCGTTTAGTCTGTGCCTGGTTCGCTTGGTTACAACACTTTCCTCCGGTGTACGATCAAGGTCCTCTCTCACTGCCAGCTACATGTAACATTGGTGACGGACGATCGTCACAGCACACCCCTAAACCAAACCGAAGAACCGACGGATCGGTGCTTCTTGGCCACATTAAACATAAGCACGACATGTCCACACAAACAACAAAAACACTGAAAAATCCCTCCGCTAACAGAAACAGAAAAGTGGGAGGAAAGCGCACACATCTTTATCGGGGCCGCTTTATCGTGTTTTTGCCTGCGCGGAACACGATTTTTATATCGGTTACGATAATTGCCTTCCCGATACGAGCGACCAAAAGGGAGTCCGTCTTTGAGGGTGAACACAAGGTGGGTTTTGTTTAAGGGGAAGTCTGCACTGGAGTGATCACTTCTCTTGGAACCGAAAAGGCAAAGGAAAGGGCAACGCGCTTGCCTCTCCATCTTCAAGATCGATAAAAACAGAGGCAAGACGAATTTCATCTCAACTCTCAAATCGAGTCCCAGAGCTGGCTGGCGATAAAATTATACCGTTTCAGTGCTTTTTGGGAGGCTCGCACCCGCACTCGGTCATGGCTTTCCCGCCCCAAACTGCTGACACTCTTGTTGATTCCGGTTAATTTTCGAAACTTTCAATGCCAACGCGCGTGGAGCACGGTTCAATCTCCGATGCTGTTTGGGGACACGGATTGACTCCACTAACGGGCTCGTCAAGGAACAGGTCACACACACACAAAGCCACACAACTCAAGGTGCCTTGTTAAGGGTAAAGGGCCTATAAATAATGTTCATAAATAATATCCATGAAAAAGGCTGAGTTTAATGGGACGAAGAATTATGTTGTTGTTGAGGCTTTTTCCTTAATTTTTTATTAGCAAGCCACCAAGCAGCAGCAGCACCACCAGAATCGTCCACCAGAAACATCATTCACAAACCAGACGGACGAATGGAAGGAATCGATCAGACGGTGACGATTAGAACCTCCCGCCCCGCTCGGCGTTTATTCACTTTTATTGGAAACATATTATTTTATTCGATTTTAATTTTTATCTCCCTGTAAGCGAGCGTCATTAAAGTTGGCGTTTGCGGTGCGTTCGGTGACACCTCACCCGTCAAACTGCCACCGTCTTGTGTTGCGGTACGATCGGATTGATCGGATCGGTACGGTTCGAGTGTGTTCTTGCGCTTCCGAGCCGTTCTTTTGGTGCCACTTTTGTGCCAGCGGGCAGAATCTGAGGAAGCTGCGTATCGATTTACCGTGCCTATTTTGAGGCGAAGAAGCCGATGGTCCCGTTTGGAGTCTTCGTTTGCGTTTTTACGGCGAAGAAAGGCACACCATTGCACACGAGTGTAATGTACTCGTAAAAGGAAAGAGTTAAAAACAAATGGAAGACACCGATATAGCGGCGACAATGCTTAAAATATAGCCAACATAATCATTTGTGAGTCGTTTCGGTGGGTTTTTGCATGTCGTATCACTCGTTTACGGTGAACTTTCTGTTCTTTTTCAGCTATAAGAAAAAACAGACCAGCACCAGCGCAACAAACGATCGGACACGGAATCGAGTGCAACCATAAAATGTGCAGCCTGCATGTCCGAAGCCTCCCAGCACTCCGGCCACTCTTTTTGGGAGGTCTTGTCGAGGGTCTTGTCCCTGCTGGCCGACGGCGGGAGACAAAACATTTATCACGCCTAAAACATGTGTCCGCGCGTAAAACGCTTTTTGGCCCTCTGGTGCGCTTTTTTTTTTTGGCGTGTCCGGCAAGTGGTTAAAAAGGTATCCCAAAGGCGTCCATTACAAGGGCCATAGCATAAGGTGCGCGAGTGTGCGCGGTCTGTGTGTGCGGTTACAAATTGCATTTTAAGCAGCACCCCCGGCACGAGTGAGGTGTGCTCAGGAATGTACGGAAACAAAGCGACTAATCAACACCCCATCAGCTGGGACCACCTTACGCCCCTCCAATCCCTCTACGACGACGACATCGAAAGGGACGGGATCTATCTAATAAATCTACCCGAAAAGGTGACCAGAGCGAGAAGCTGGCACAAAATATTAGTTGAAAGATTTTCCAGGAATTTCTCGGATGCTGGGTCGGTTCGTTTCTGCGGTTCACATTATTATTCGTTTCACTTAATCATGGAACTCCATGCTCGCTCCATCGTATCGTACACTCATATCGTTCCCGATCGTTAAGCTTGGCCACAGTTGGCCGTCCCTTCTCCCTGCGCGACCGCCGCCGAAGCATAATTTGAAACATAATTAATTTTATATTATTATTTAATTTATCTTTTGGGCCGGCTTTTGGCGGGTTTTGTTTACTTTCCACGGCAAGCGCTCCAGTTTTCCGACGCTCAGTAATCGTGCCTGTGCGTGTGCTGTTTGTTTTGATTTAATCCGTCATGTGTCACGGAGCAGCGAGAAAAGGGAAGGACACTCCGGTCTGGTGATTTGGTGTTGGAAGATAAATTTACCCTACATTCGTCTTTGTGGAGACTGTTGTCGGGATGAACGTGTTGAACACTGTTTTTGGTTTGACGAGGTGCACAATGCATGTTGAGTGTGGTGTAATGATATGTTTTCCTAAACGGTATGGCAGCTATTACAAAACTGATTTTCCAAGATTTATTGCACGTTTATTGAACCATGGTAGTTGCGATTTTAGTGAACATTATGTTTTAAATTAAAGTTAATATATTAAAGTTATATAATTCATATGGCTAGATGAATCGGTTTAGACAACAAAACAAGTTCAATAATTATTTCTTTTACTCATATGATCAGGACTAAACTCGAGCGCAACTTGGCAATTTGCGCATTTAGTAAATTATTGTGGATATAGTTTTAATACCACAGATTTGTGAAGCGAAAATGAAATACAAAAAGGCAATATTAGTTAGTTTTAAGAACAATTTATAAATAAATTTATAAATTAATTTATAAATAAAGAGTGTTCAGCACAATACATACGGTTATTCACACGGTAAATTTTAAAGGTAAAAAATATATAGTAAATGTTCAAAAATTATGTAAAGCAAATTTTTCAATACAATATGTTGCATGTCAGTTAAAGTGACACTTTTTAAAGGTTATAACCACTACGGTTAAAAGCTTAGGAATAAATTAACTATTTAATGTTAGCATTTTTAAACCTTCACCACCCCTACTATACACACGAAATGTTTTTTTTTTTCTCGCAATCAAGCACCCCGTAGTTCCGCCGGCAACCGATCCCCAAATAGAACACCTGAGCAGCATAGTGCACCAAAGTCCCGAAATCAAGTGCAGCAAGAGAAATAAGCGATAAAGCAGCGCAACGCACACGGTATAGAGAAAAAAAAAACGACCGTTCACGTACAAGAACGAACGTTGATCGTGCACGCTGGGGACCCTGGGCCATTTGAACGATCAAGGTAAATTAAATTAATAAACAAAAAGACACAACATTAACACGGCATATTTTAGCAGCCTTTTCGCCCTTCTCCCAGCCCAGGCAGAGCGAGACAGATTTTCAGATGAAGATAGCGTCGTGGTGCGTCGTATAAGAAAGGAAGAATTATGGCCGCGGACGAGGTTTCCCGGGAGCGTATGAGAAATGATCGGACAAATGAAATTTGAAAAATAACCATAAACCAATGCTATGGGCGGGCGGCTTGGGGAAGGGGGAAGGCACGGGCTTATGCTCACGGCAAGCGTGTGTGAGTGTGAAAGAAAAAGAAAGAAAGGAGAGGAAGGCAGGCAAAAAAATGGATAGGAAGCAAGATGCAAATTTAATGCAGAAAGAGCAACTCTTACAACTAGTTTAACATTAGTAACGAGATAAAAACATACTTTCGATTCTTGAGCTCGCATTTAAAGGAATTGTTTAATTGATTGTTAGTAATTTCTGTACATTTGTCTGTGTGTTAAGTTTGGTTTAAACGCTAAACCGTTTATCAGATATTTATCACCATGAGGCACACCCCTAAAGCTACTCATTCTACCTCTCTTCCCTTCACACTCGGCACCTCATCAACTGCATGCTGGTGTGTCGACTACTACCAACAGCTCCAAAGATGCATCCGAAAACCACCGACAAAAACACACGCACACTAATGGTTAAATAATTTGTATCCCTAAACAGTCATAAAACTAAATAAATTTATTGTCACCCGGTGAGCCCGGGGACAGGGACGCTGTGATAAACAACGGACCCTTGGACAGACACAATAAAAAAAAGAACACTACACCACCCGGGAGCATAGAACAACCGATAAAGAAACCAGACAAGAGATACGTAAAGTTTAGAGGGAGACTAACAGGTGAAGCGCTCACAACGGGCAACACGGGACACCCGCCGTAAACTAGAAGAGAGGAAAGGATCTAAAGATAAGATGGTGAAGACACCTTTGGCGTGATTGCGTGTTAGTATGGAACGTCCCAGGCGCACATTTGTATCGATCTACCACGTGAGTGAGAGTGTGTGTGTATGTGTGCTGGTTTTTTTTTGTGTAAATGGTCTATTGGTTTATTGGGTTGTACCTTGGGTTCTATCTCTATCATTTTATCAATGATGGAGATCCGGGGGGCAGATATATAGCTACAAGGCATTAGTGTCACCATTTCATACGATTTTCACATTAAGAATCGACAGCAAACGGGCAACAAGGGGGAACACAAGCACAGAGCACAGGTCCAGGCGAAGTTCACGACGCGCGAACGGGGCACACTGACGATATACCCTCTGGAGTCGGTGAGGTGAGATCGAAGTATCGAACTGCGTCAGTCAGTAGAAGCTGCGTGTAGTTAGAAGTAGTAGCGTAGAGGGAGTTCGCGCTGTTGTTATAGTAGGCAAAAAAGGGAAGGGCGCTAGTAATCGCGAGCTTTGCTAGATTACCGTCGATCGTCGTCTCGATACGCACGAGAGCTAGCGCTCGATCGGAGGGAAACGTACTGCTGCTGTTGCCGTTCGACGTTTGGACATCCGCACTGTACTTCACTCGTCGCAACGGCTCATTGGCCACACTTCAAACGGCGTACTTAGCATACGTTCACTCCACACAAACACGCACACATACACACGCACAATCGCACACACTTTGCACATGCACTACGATGCAATGCTGTCCATTCGCTCGCGTCAATTGCCCGTGGCTGACGATCCGCTGACGTTCTTCCCCCGTGTCTGCTGACGAGGCTGCCGGCGAGCGAGTGGAGCGGCCGTCCCGTGCCCTTGCGGTGTCTAGAAAGAAGCGGAGTGGAGTGGAGTTTTGGCTTTACTTTAATGTGAATTTGAACATTTGGTTTGTAGTGCTTGTTTGTTTTTGGTACGACTAAACGACTTCCCATCCCGGCCCGAATCTTATCGCCCCGTTTACGGTGGACGTTTTTATTGCTTTTACATTATTGTTATTAGCGGTGTTATTATTATTCCGCTCTGTTCTGGCTAGTGCGGTGGACCTCCCGCCGGGCAACGTTTTATGCTCGGAACCGCACCACCACACCACCGCCGAGCTCCCCTCCCGTGCCTGTCCCATTTACGATAACGATCTTCGATGATCTTCGTCTATACAGTACGGTCGCGATGTGGCCAGCATCATCATTCGGGATCACCTGTCCACGGCGACCACGGCGAGGTAGTGTGTTGTCTTCGGGCGCATGTTTAGCATTCTGTACTGCACCAAAACACAAGCAACTCTCTCTCTCCCTCTCACTCCTCCGCGCAGAGGTGCCGACGATGTATCATTCCAAATTTATGATCACGGCGAAGGGTTCTCACGTTTTTCACGGCAGAAACCGGGCATATATTTGCATTGCTTCATCGACGTGTGTGCAAAAGACAAAACAGAAACGGGAGGCCTCAAATGGTACTGCTCCGGAGCCGGATCTTGGGTTCTTGAAGCGGCGGAACTTTGGTTTGATACGCGTCGGTAAAAGCGACGACCATACTTCCGGAATTTGAACATTGGACCAAGAGTTCATGAGGTACGCTGGGCTGGATGACTCATCGCCACGAGTTCTGATGGGAAAGTGTCATGATCATAACGGGATCTCCAATACTTGAACGGCTGTTACAACAGGTCTGTAAGACGTTGCCTAACAAAATTCCTTCGAGATATCACTGTAATCGGTAGATCAGCATGTATCCCCTTTGATAAGGCTAGACAAACGAAACAACTTGGACACGCACTCAAACAGACTTCATCGAAACATTCAAATCAATCTGTCGTCGTCATTGTCACTGACGTTTATCGATCCGCAGAGCCCTCTACCCCACCGTCACCTGTCCGTGCGGTGTTTCGGGAGGGACCCGGTATTTGACAACCTCTACCTACCGGGTAGACGTGTTTGATTTTTCGAGATTCTCCTTTCCACCGAAAGCGAGCGCTGTGAGCCAACCAAAACATACCGAAGAAGAAAAAAACGACACACCACGTCTCTTAAGATCTTCGATCAAACCGGAACAGTTATGCTTCTACGTGCCGGGAGCACCTTCACCCTCCCATATCCAAAGTTTGTGACAGTTTCTTCGAACTCCACGTTGAAGGCCACGCGTATACGAAAGGGGTTACCTGCAGCACACCGGTACTACAAAAAACAGACCGGTCCGTGCCCGTCTCGACGAGACACAGCCGTGTCAGGCTTGCGTCCCCAACGTCTTGCGTCTCCTCTCTACTGGATCCCAATCCAATTGGCTGGACTGTCTGTGGACGTGGTTTTTGCCTTCTTTTTTCTCTCTCACTGGTGGACAAATTGAAACCTGTTGATGAAAATTATCATCAAATAATTGATTTCCAGTTGATTAGCATCGAGACGAAAATCAAACAAATGAAAAATGGGACCCAATTCTTCGAAGCTTCTCTCGCTCTCTCTTTCTCTCTCACTGTCGTCTGCCCGTCATATACCTTCTTCCCAATGCTCGGCAAGGTGTGGAGCAAATTAATATGCACCATACATCAGTGTGACAATGTTTGAAGGATGAAGACAGAAACTTCCCTCGCGAAAAAAAAACAGGGAAAGAGAATAAGAGAAACTATCATTTGCCAAAGCCAAAATGCGAAGGAAAGAAAGATATCTCCCATTCCTCCCACCGAATGGAGACACAATCGATCGCGATCAGCGTGCATCATTCGTCATCGAGGGATGACACTCCGTTCGTCGGGGGTGTGCTGTTGAAATAATAAATTTACCCGCTGACAGTTCCGTACAACACACTCTGCGGCACTGATACGACGTACACGCAAGCGGTACAGCCACATTCGATGCGCGCCCCGCGAAGATCCTTCCGGTGCGATAGGCGGCCCTGTTGACTCCTGTGACTCATAAATTTGTCTCTGTTCGTACACCGTGGTAAGATTGTCGCTGTTGGGTTGCCTGGGAGCGAGCCACACCATTATGAGCAATTGCATTCGAGAGGCCCGTTTTTCCCACCGGGACAACAATTCACACTAATTTGTCAGTTTCGGAATTTCCGAGGAGAAGTGTGATGATGTTTCCGTCGTAGTTCAACGATGCGAGATCGGTTGTGGGAATCTTCACTGCGTTGACTAAGCAGACACCGTTTGGGTAAGGTTATTAGTTTATCATTTTCTCAAAATGTGCCAGAAAAAAATGTTGTGGGAGATGTTATCAAGAATAAATGATACTTTAAGTGCTTTTCAAAAGATCTGATAATTTAGCGTAATTTCACCGTTGAATGTGGGTAATTTGAACCACAATTAAGATAAGCTCAATATTCCAACGATAATAATAGTTGATGAAGTTTTCAGTTCATTTTAAACTAATGTGCACTATTATAAAGTGATAGCGCTACATGCAAAGGATGGCAATAAAAAGACGATTTAAACAAAACATACCATTAAAATCCTTTTAAACATCACTCAGTCTTTTACTACAGTTTAACCAAATAAATGTTCTGTGTAGTTATAACTACAGAATGATAAATGCGTCAGTCGTGCAGGTCTCTTCTCTTTCATTAGTACAATCTACAGTTAGATAATGAATAAATACTAACTGACTTGCTCACAGACGAATGAAACCAGAAAGCCCAGATCTCTTTAATAAAACAAGAACAAACAGACTTGTAAGTTTACTTGCTAGGCTTCCAAAGAGAATGTGAAAAATGTTTTAAAATTACCATCTGTTTCAAATATTTTACGTTTCAAAATTTTAACTCAATAACCGTAAGCTTAAACATACATCTTTCGGTGATGATTTTGTGTAGGTTTTAAGCATAAGAATCTGTAAGAGTGTTAAGAAACAGAATCCAACTCCACAAAGAATACTCCTGAATAACTGTCATTATCTCCCAATCATTACTATAATTGATAAATACTCAATCAAGATGGATCTTTGAGCTAACGGAATCCTACCCTAACTTCCAAATAGGGCTTAAATCAATAGATTAGAGTGTCAAAACCTATTCATCTCGTACGAGATTAAGAATAACTGAAGGAAGCTATAAGCATAATTGGATGATATTGAAACTTGAAACAAAACGAAGAAGAGTTTATAAGAATGAAATAATTTAGTCAATGCTATTGAAAAATAGTGATTGAAATTCCCTTTAAAGAATGTTTTTGATAGAGAAAAAACGTGGCAATTTGTATCTTTTAATGAGACTTACAAATCAAACCGATGCCAATACAAATGACAGCAGTTTATTTAAAACAGATTCTACAGCAATTTGATCCACAATAACAAATCATTAATAAAAATGACATTACCACGATTTCCATCACCGCCCCAAAAAGGGTGGAATAAACATTCGTTAGCACCTTGACGCGCAAAACACGCAATACGCAAGACATTCGCGCCAGCAGCACATCAAAGCACCAGCACCCTGGTTGGTTGTTCCCTGCCATCATCGATCGGGCAATTAGGGTGCCGTAATGAAAATGTTTGACATTCTTATCCATCATTACGTGCGCCGTCGCCGCCGCCGACGCTGCCGCCGTCGCGCTTCTGACGTGTTTGAAAAATGTGTGGAAATTGGTACCATGCCGGAGCGCGTGGTGACGAAAGTGCACATCGTTCCCCGGGTCGCTGCACGTCGTTCTCGAGCCGTTCGATGGTTGGGCGGTCGCGCGTGCAACTCCAATTACAACCGAGCCAACTTTCTGCTTTGAAATGTGAACCGTGAAATTTCACCAACAGCAGGGAGCGGTAAAGCAGGCTCAAGTTCTGCGCGGGGAAAGTGTGTGTGCGGAGTGGTGGTTTCGGGCTTCGTATTGGGTGGGCCCGGCTGGTGGTGCAGGAGGAGACGGTGGCAGCAAAGGATTTGCGTGAGACGGTGCGGATGTATCGTCGGCAGGAAGGAGGAAGGAACGCGTCTGGAATGTCGGGCACTTCAGTCGATCGGAGGCTTTATCTCGATCGGTCACCACATTCCAGCTTTTCCATCTCGAGCGGATCATCGCATGCCCTACGCAGTGAGCGGCACTCTTCGCATTCGTCTCCGTCCGTTCGAGCAACGTACAAAGGATTAGGCAGGTAGCTACCGTTTCCACACCCTTTTCTGTTCTTCCGAGTGCCATTGATTCATAAAATCTGATTTGCTATTGCTTTGCAACGGTCCAAGTGAAGAATGAAGCGAGCCCCGTTGGAAGGATTCCGGCGAGATTAACCACGGTAGAGCGGCAGTTTCGGTACAATATTGGTAAACATGTCGGACTGCTAAAGCCGGCTTCCAAAGTTCGAAAAGAGGATCAGTCTGATCGCATGTTTCGAGCAGGTCTTTTAATACAATTCCATCCGTAAGGCTGACCGGTTCGCCGTTAGTCCAACAATTGCACTGGCGCCAGTAGGAGACCAGCATGTTTTAAAATATATATATATACCAACAGCATGGTTTATAATCGAAATATGTTTAACAATCCACTAGCAAAGCATACGATACTAAACAAAAACTACATCAGCTCTTGTTGCAGAGTGTTAAGAGAAGTAACAAACCAGTTGCACGTCACGGCCAAAGGGGCGTATTTAGTTACAAAGGCCAGTTTCGTTTCCCACTCTGATAAAGATAAGGATTTTCATCTCTGTTTTCTCAACGATTCTTTACAGCACCACAAACAATTTAACATGTGTTTAGGTATAGTTTTCGCAAACAATTTATTTACACGAGAGTGCCACAACCAAGAATTTAAAATATAAAGATATTCATCTCAACAGTTATCTGTTATTGCATGCTTGATGAACGCATCAATTTCAGAGAAATCTGCGTTGTTTCACCCGTTAGATGAAGGGTTCAGTATTACAGGAATTGTGTTGGTCTTTAACCATAAGAGGTTTTGTTACTTTTAGTTACAAATTCAAAGAAAAAAGCAGTTCAGGATGAGATGTGTTTTACTTCTGATGGAAAAGAAATTCGTATAGTTCAATTGTTGTTAGAACACTCAAAAGATCGAACAAAGGAAATACATTGAAGAATTTTGTGATTTCAATTCAAGTGAAATATAACAAAGTCATTTCTACATATTTATTGTTGAAATCAGCACGTTGTGCAAAATTTTCACAATTAATAAAACCTTTTCACAGTCCATACTTTAAAATTTCTATCGCAAAATAATTGTGTGATGGGAACAAACTCTTTACCATATTATTCAAGTAAAAGTAACATCATTTTCTCGTTCAGATGAAGGAACCTTCTTTTTTGAGAGTAAATCTTTTATAATTGAAACACTAAGCACTCGCTTAGTCAGCTCTTTACACCTCCATAAAATCGGAATTCTTGTCTATTAGTAAATATTTTGTCGATTAGATAAAATTGCACTGTTTTACAATGGAACATATAATTTGTAAATTTTGCAGGAAACGATAGGACAACATAAATGATTCTTCAACGGAATATTTCGTTTTTCATCTCTTAAATCAATATCATGCTTCATAGATCATGCTTCATAGAATTAAAAGTGTTTATTCTTTGAATGTTGCACTCCATTTCGTTTATTTATGTCATGAAAAAATTAAGTGTGCACAACTTATAAAGGGAAGTTCATGGAAAACTACAATCCATATAGGCCTGAAGACATTTACTTCCCCCAGACACTGATTAAAAACGTTTACATGTTTGTTTAAATTGCTGCTAAACATTAAAACAACCGGCGTTTGATGTAAAAACACTAAAACTTTAATCTTAATTGGTGGCTTTTTATACAAAACAAAGCTTATGTGTGTTCCAGTTTTTGGAGTCTATTTTTCCAAACCATTCCCGACATTGTTTTTTTCACCCAAATTCAGCGCAAACGAGCGTTTGATAAACAGTCCCTGCGTACACGTACCGTGGCCACAACATGGCAAACACATAAACAAAGCCCCTTCGCTAGCCAAAACCCATCCACCCACTGGGGGGGGGAGGGTTGGTCGAATGGGTGCAGTGATAATGCCGACTAATTAAACAGTTGTCATGGCTGGCACGTTCCACCGGTGCATCCGTGCGCCTTACATTCTCAAGCCTTCGGCCCAATTGCTCGGTTTGCAGTGCATTGGATGGTTGCACAAATTGGACGTGCCGCCGACGCCGCCACCACGGCCAACGTTCGCTAATTGCATGCAGCAGCGAAGGCAGTTGAACTAAAACAACATTATCCGCTGGATTATTGTCACCGGTGTGCGTGTGGTTTTGCCCTTTGCCGACGGATTCGCGGAAAAGAAAGTTATCGCCGGACGGCACGGCGGTCACCGTGGGCACTCACCGCACAAACCCTTTGAACGGTCGCTTTCCCGAGCCTGGCCAATGCCAAAGTGTCAGGTGAAAGGGCTTCCGAAGGGCTTCGCTAGGTGGGAAAAACGATTTGTTCCGAGAACCGAACGGCAAAGGAAGCCAAGCATTTCCTTCCACACCCATTTGTGCGGTGAGCGTTTTGTGTTGAACTAACGAGAAACATTTAATTAAAAAGGATTAAAGGGTGTTTTTCTCGGTGGAAAACATTGCGCAGGAAAACTGTACGCTAGTGCTGAACATGCTTTTCTCTTAACGTTCTCTTTGCGCTAGGTTCAAATTACTTCGAAAGCTTCGGCCGGGACAAAACTTTCTTTCACGCTTGGATAATCTGTTTTCCCGCCTTCCACGAACTAGACCCACGTAAAATGGCCTGGGTGGGGTCCTTTCTTTTGCCAAAAAAAAGGGCCAAAACTGAGAGCGTCTTCCCGACCCGGTCGGTTTCATGTGTCAACAGCGCTGATGCACCACGGTCCGCCCATCGAACCCAGTCCTTGGCGTGCTCAAAAAAGGACCTCTAGGGCATAACAACATTCATCCCATTCACATGCACCCCATCCGAAGCACACGCTCACACAAGTACACACACACACACACACACACACAAAACTTTGATTTTGAGAAGCACACACAACAAGCAACGAGAGCATTAGCGGCAAAGGAGAAGAAAAAGGAATTTTCATCCACGGCCGTGGGTAGAAGATTAACGCTGTAATCGTACACTCGTTGCGCTTCCCAAACATTGGCATCCTTTATGCTGTGCAGGATACAGCTCCCAGCCAGAGGGAACTACCAGGCGAAGAGCAACAATCAAATGTCCTTTTAAATGTGTTGAATAGTGTGAGAAGTTATAGAAAATAGAATTCACCTTTGCTGAACAAATCACTTTTTTTAAGGAAGGTCGAACAATGCAAGATTTTCGATCGCGTTTTTGATCGCTGTTTTCATTCACAAACACTTCTTTTTTTTTGGTGTGCACTAAATCAATGCTTTGCAGAGGTTTTCTACTATTGCACTCACAATATGCGTTTCTTTCTTCGTTTTGTTCGCGCACAACAAACGGAAAAATTATTGCAACACCATTTGCTCACTTTTGATCATTTGATTTCTTTTTTTTGTTGGGAACAGTTTTCCGTAGCTCACACACAAGATCCTTCAACAATGCTTCCACTTAACCGTCCTAGTAATCAAAAAACTTTAAAAACCAAAAAAAAGGCCCGATCGCTGCGAACACGCACGACGCAAACGCGGCAACGGCGGCACCACCACCAAGGTTACGGACGACGCACGGGGACCACGTTCCTCACGGACGGAGATTTAAATGGAAACTAATTTTTACGCATTCTTCGACGATCTCCCTCAACATCGGAGGGTTGCGCTCATGCGCCCGTCGTCATCTGAGAGAGCATAGCAGGCGAGTGTGCGCGCCCAAGCAAGAACGAGACAGTGAGATGGAGACAGAGAGCTCGAAAGGGTGAGCGAGACAACGACTACTCTCTGGTGTTTCTGGTGCAAGAGCGAGAACGAGTGGTCGAATGCTAGAAAGAGCCCACCAGCTCACCTTTACCTTATGTTGGTTTATGCTGTGCTGTCCCGCGGTGGTGTATGCGGCTGGCGAGACCGTTTGGCTGGCACAAAACACGTCGTCGCACTTTTCCTTTGTGTGATGAGGGAAGCTTTGCGCTTTTCCGCTTTTGTTTGCTCGGTTTTGTTGGGCAGCCGTTTTGCAGCTTCTTCCTTCTGCTTTGTTGTGTAATTTTTAGTTTCGTTTTTTCCGTTTTCTGCACCAGGCAGCAGCGCCTGCAAAGACGAATCCGCACAAAACCCATGCTTTACCATTCCCTGTTGCCCCGTACGGATCGTTCGTGTACAGTGAAAAGTGCAATTTCTGGAGGAGGATTGTCCATTTCCTTTTTTGTGAAAAAGAGCATCAACGCCGTTGCAAGAGAGCTGCTTCTTGGTTGACAGTGTTGAAGGGACGATACGTTGCGCATATGATGGTTTTCGTTTGTTAAGTGCAAAGTAATACCATTAGACGATTAAATTTTGTTATACCTTCTCTGTTATTTTAAATATTTAAATGTGGTTGATAAGGTTTTATTTATTGCTTTTTTTGAATGCAATTCCATGTACGCCTATTACGTATGCTATCATGAGGCATGAAGAATATGAACTTAAAAAGAATAAAATTAAAGAAAACGTTTTAATTCAACCAATAAGTTCTAGTTTTAAATTAAAGGAATATTATGAGTTAGTTTGGTCGCCGGTCGACCCGGCCGGTAAAATAATAGTTGAATTTAATAGTGGAAATAAATACAAAGTAATGAAAATGATGCCTAACCTGAATAAATGAAAGGATGGGAAATCCTTAATTCTCTGTTACAGAATTTTAAGGAATCAACTAGAACCAGACCGTGATCTTTCTAACAAGTTGAAGCTTTCATGTGACGTAAACTAATGTAAAATGATATTCTCGAATGCAACAGATTTAATTGCATTTATATTTTCATTGCATTAATGTATTAATATAATTGTAAAACAGAACAAAAACATGAAGCAACAAACATTAGAGTTTTAATGGACCATCATCATTAGCGTCGGCATCATTGTTACTTCTTATGTTAGTTTTTTTTCTCATTCAAACATTTAATTGAATTAAAATACTTGGTCTAAAGAATTGCGTTTAATGCTTTCTTGAGATGGTTAGCAGCAATTTTTGCCTTATAAATTGTCATTTCTATCTTGTCTACTTCTATATTCAAGAATTTCTTTCGTAAAAGTTTTATATTTTTGCTTTTTATTTTTATTTATGATACCTGAAAATTAGATCAATTTTTCAATTAGATCAGGAAAATTTAAAGGAAACAAGAGCTCTCAAAATAAGACGTAAAATAATTTAGTTTAAACAAAGTTACACATTTTAAAACATTGCCTCATACAGCAGAGGTGACCATCAATTTTTATATCCATCATAAAAATGACATTAAACATACTATCTAAACACACGTACGGAACATTCTTTCTTTCTCTCGTTTTCATCGTAAATCATAAATTCTCAACCTCGTTGAACCGCAGCCGGGTGCAAAACCATGCAAAAGTAGAGCAATCTGGCACCGTACTGTAAACAATCGCCTCGCAAGAACATCAATTTTTGCCACCGACTGTTGATAATAAACTGCCCGCCGTTTGCTTACGCCACGATCGTCGTTGTGCGAATGTGTTTTTCGCGCACTCAAAACTCTCAAAGCAGAAACTTGGTGCTGCAAAGCGTAAACACACGCTCCTTGTGCTGCAACGCGTGATTCTCAATGAACTTCCAGTCGAAAGGGATTACAACTTAATTGAACTGCATTGTGAGCGCTACCAATTTGCATCATTCAGAAAGGGCCCGAGTATGCTAAGAAGGCATAAACAAAACCTCCAAAGGTGGA